>JAQIXG010002864.1:0-16434 GCA_034700105.1 Oconnorella tubifera
GTTAGGGGTTACGGTTAACCCTAACCCTAATTTACGACGCTAACCTAAGGTTTTGAGAAAATGGATTTAATTTACCACGCTAAACTACGATTTTACCCTAAAGTTTATGCAATTTTTGGGTCCGTCTTTTATGCACTGCTATTAAATTATTACATTAAATCAAAAACGTGCAAGTCAATTTTTTAATGAGATAATGACGTGGATATCGAAACGAATAATTTAACAACACAATAACTATTTATAATAAATTATAAATAATTTGAATTTAAAACAAAAGCATATAATAGCAGAAATATTTCTTTATTAACAAAATTACAGGAAAAATAAAATAATGAAAGTAACATTAGACCGTATAAATGTACTATAAATAAACAAAAATACAATTACAACTCAAATAAATTACAAATATGGTCGAATAATGTCACAACTGGCACCAGTGTGACACGCATTCTATTTGCTCATCTGTGAATTTGCTTTAAAATCTTATTTCATAAAACTTATTTCATATTCAAATATCATTATCTCATTATCATTTTCTTTTTATATATAAATATAATTTATTAATTATCATTTTCTTTTCATATTCCATTATCATTTACTGCATGTCACATATTTGCACACTGAGCTTCTGCGCAAGAGAACTTCATCATTACATTATAGTACATTGCTTCAGTTTGAACAAAATATGTATGTAATTGTTATATTAAGTATAAGTTTGGTGTAATTGTGTTGTCAGTCTTTTTGGGGGTATGTGCAAACAAAAAGCTTCAGTAGCGCATTGTTCTTTTGACTACAATTTAACATTAATTTGAAATAGAGTTTAACAGATCATCATACACAGGTTTCATGCAAAAAAGCTTTTTCAGTGCATGTCTGCTTAAAATTATAATCACTAGGTTTATGTTGGTGTAAAGATGTTGTATACTCTCACTTAGAGTAATGAGAAAAGTGACTTTTGATCTCAAATAAATCAAGAAAAACAAATATATAACTGATTATTTACAACAATATTCAACAATTTAAACTGTAAAAAGTATATTTAAACTTTTGCCAGCCTTATAAGGAGCTTCTAATTGCAGCGACTATAATAAAATTAACAAAACAAATAGAGTCTAAATGAGATGCACTGTGAAATAATGAATGGTCTAATGATGGCTTCAATTGTAAGGAAGTTTTCTAAGAGACAGCGGCCAAACAAAGTCTGAAACAGAAAACAAAATAATTTCAGATAATATATATGTAAACTTAAAATCTCATTCTAAAAGTTCAGATCATAAAATATGATGAAATACGAAATTCAATAGAAAATAAAACTAGAATACTAATAAATTAAATCCAGCCTTTCTCTATATCTTTCGTACAATTTTTCATAAGTAAAAATAAGAAATAAAACGCACCACTGGCCAGGCTGATGTCATAAGGTGTTTCGTAGTTTCTCAGATATTCTACCGGTGATATCACACAGTCAATCTGCATCCTCAAAAGGTAATGTATTAAAGCTGTAAATAAAATCTTAAAATTAAACTTTCAGTTTTCCACAAATCTGATTAGATATAAAAACTCGTTAAGAAATTCATTTACTTTTAAAAATTTAAATTTATTTTTATTATAGTTCACTGGATATTCAGTGACGTTGCAAATATGATAAAAATGTATTAGAACTAAAGTTTATACAAAAAAGATTCATAATTAACAACTTTATAATAAGGAAAAGTTATTGTAATAATGTTGAAATAGATGTAATATAAAATACCTTGTAAGGGAACCAGTTCTGGAACCATCTCGTGTATTGTATCAAGAGTAGCTTTGAGTACACCCTGTACAAAATATTAGTTTTATATTAATACTCTTTGTGAAATTTTATTAATGAATATTTTCAGTAATAAAATATAGTTGGTTGCCAAACTTCTCAACAACACCATATAAAAAAACACAGACTGTAAAGTGTAAACATTGAAATATCTTTCTTGTGAAATAAATTAAGTTAAAGCTATGATATGTTAGTTACACAAAAATCTGAAGTAATGCAAACTAATATAAATAATAAATTCAGTTTAGAAAGTCAATATTCTTAGATAGACTATTAAATCTTATTTATTAAATGAGTTATAAAAACAACAACAATTCTGCTAATGCAGAATTCTAAGAGAACCTTAGGCTGCTGACTAATATAATGGCCAAGTTTTATCGTCTGCAGAACCAAATCAGTAACAAGTTTCTCTTCACTGTCCGTAGAATCAAAATGTTCTAAGTTAGGCATGACGATATCCTGAACTGTGTATGACCAGGTTGAATAGAATCTTTCCGGAATGTTCTTTCATCGAAAGTTAAAGAAATATTAAATTTTTCGAACATTTCACATTAACTTATCAAAACATACAACAGTTTCTATTAAATTTATAATCTAAGTGTAATGTTATAACTTATAACAGTTAACTTATTCAAAACTGATTGTAGTTATAATGTTTAAGCAATAGAATATTCTAACTTTAATGAGGAATATAAATAATTGCTCAATGCTACGATTATTTCTTCAATTGTGTGACTTCTTAGTGTTTTATTATAGTTAGATTTAAAGCAACAATTAGACATGGGACATATTATAAAAGATAAATCATAATATAATATTAAAAATAATAAATTATTAATCTACAAAAATATCAGCAGAAAGAAGGATATATCGTGAGAGATGACTAGTATTTTTGCATCTTCCATATAACCACCAGAAGTCTGCATCATGTCATTTCTTAAATCCCTTGCAATTTCTAGCAGAATCTCCAATGCTCCCTATTTCAATATAAATTTTAAAAAATTTCTATATTTATATAAAATTATATAAAACGTTATTATTCCATGTCAGAAAAATTGTTATACTGAAGATCTTTTAAATTATTCTTTTAATTTTAAAAGTTCACAAATAAGAATCATAAAAAGAAATTAAGCACAATCCAACAGAGGTTGGATGACCTCTATGATGTGAACACAAAGTGTAGGAAAGAGTAGCAAGAGACCAGTGGCCCCCTCGCATAAAGTCTGAGCCTGCACATCATGAAACAACTTCTCATAATGTCCTATATTCAATAGATAAAACATAAAATATATAAAAAATCAAACAGCCATTCACACATTAAAGGTTTTGATTGTCAAACTACATGTACCAAAAAACTGTTATACGGTGAGTAAATAAAGCAAGGAAAGCAAGGGAATGAATATTAGATTAATATAATATTAAACTAAACCTACTAGTAAATAAGAAATATTTACTAGTAAATCTTACTGTACAAACCTGAAATATCTTGAAAATCATACTTCTTAAGCCTGGCTATAATTGTCATACTGTGAACTAAGCCTTTCTGTATAAAATAAAATATTATTAATTATTGATCAAATGACATGTACAGTCTATGTTAAATGCATATTTCATTAATATCATACTGCTAACAATAGATGTATTTTAATCTATTTATTTTATCATTGCTTTCTGTACATACCTTATTATTGGCTCTATTTCTCTCTTCTATAACATCTAGCAATGTTATTCGTTTTTCTTCCTCTAGATCTGACTCTATAGTTGCCATAATGCAAAGCTTTCAAATTACAACGTTGTCAAGACTGCAACTAGTCTTGTACACTAACAGACTAACAATATTCTATGATCATTGGCTTAATTTAGTAATTTACATTCAATATTAACATCAAACGATCGTGAAAATTAAGATTTTAATAATTTAATCTAAATTTAAGCCTTCTATTTGATAAAAGTGTACTTAATACATAAAAGCATGATTGGGATGGGTGGATTGATGTTGGTCCTTGGCTAAGCTTATTGAGATAAAACAGGACTAAATCATTTAAAAATATCATCAATAGCAGTATTTTAGTTGCATTGTTCTAGCATAATTATTAAACTTTGCTATTAAATTCTGTAGGCCAGCAAATACATTCCACTTTAATAATCTTATTGAAAAAAGACTGAATATGACCAATCGACTTTTAATAACATCAATTGCAAATTGTTAATCGTTAATTAGGCCCTATGAAGTTACAATCTATCCGTTTTTTTATTCCTCTTCAATTATAGTTAGCTATTATAACATCGTACAATATTAACGCTATTTTAAACTGTTAACAATGTTAACACTGTGCAAGCAGCTTACAATTAACATTGTGCAACAAAACAGAACACGACACTTTGAAACATATAGAGATAATTCGATTATCAGTCAACCTGTTCAGATTTTTATCTTCCAAATCAAGAAAGGCTTTATTAACATGAATTGTTTAACCTTTGTTGCACAATTTCGATTATTACTTACAGAATATGCTTTGATGTGCATAATTAATAACAGTAAATAAATGAAATCATAAAGATAGATATCTGTAGCAATTAAATGTCTATTTTGACACAGCGGCATAAAATGAAAGATTTTTGAAATTTGACAATATGTAATTAATTTAATAAGAGCATACAGTGGACCTATGCTTCATGAAGACGATATAAAAGCCGATGCTTGCTTCAAAAATACTCCATTTTCTAAATTTCTACTCCTTGCTTCTTGTCAAAAAAGAAACTAGACTCATATAACTGGTTAGTTTGTTTTTAATCTGTACTGATTTTCTAACATTTATACATATTACACTAACTGAAGCAGGAGCTTATAAATATATAAATAATTGAGCTAGTGATGATAACTTGTCGCTTAAACTGAATATTGTTAACAAGCTAAATTCGCACTGTATTGTTGTAGAAAATGTCATCAATCTTGAAAGTGCTATTCGTGATATGGACGGCTTCATCTACACTTGACTGCTTTCCACTATTTATTCCCGTTGATATTTATCCCGAAGTATGTATCAGCATGTTTCCTCATGGTCATAATACAACTGAACAAACAATTCCAACTCCGTACAGAATAATTGTTAACACTAATAACTGCTATTCAACTATAAATCAAACTCTCTCGGGTAAATATTATCTAATTCTACTTTTTAATTCATAAATTTCTAAAATTAAGCAACATTAACAATTAATCTAGCTCAGTTTTTTAATTAGAATCGCGTAAGTTCTTCTTTAAATCTGGACATGTAAACTTCAGTTGTATTTTATTGCAAATTCTATTCAGTTACCGTGTATCACACTGAGGTCGGTGGTTATTTTGAGGGATTGTTCATTCAGGCACGAGCAACAAAGACCGCAACTCAAACCACATCTGTTGGATTATTTGATACACAAGATCCAGCAATGTTTTCTCCTTATTCGTGTGGTGATGATATAAATGTGAGTAGAATTATATTTAAAAAACTAGTTGTTAAATTAGTTGAAAGCAACCAGGTTCATTGTAATTTAAAAATACTCATAATATGATATTATCGATCTACATAGCTTAGATTTTAAGCTTTAGAAGTACTAACATTTGTCCTTAAGATAAACTGTAAATGTTTAAAGAACAATATAAAAACGTTTATCTGTTGTTTATTTACATTACTTCGGACACTGTTATTGATGTATATTTTTCTATAGAATACATTGGGTCACAGCGGACATGCCAGATTTAACCAGACTGTGTTTTCATGGACTCCCCCTTCAGAACATTATATACAAGATATTGTATTCGTGTAAGTTAAGTCAAACTCTATAAGCAAAGAGAAGTGATACCGTAGTTATAATAAATTTATCACAGTAAATCCTACAATAATGAACTTATAACAATATAGTGATAAATTGATAGCAATATGTCTTATAACAATGTATAATATGTTGATTTATAAGCATTCATATAACTACAATATTTATTTATACATATTTTTAAGTTATTAATGTTATTAATTCATTACTAAAAATGATTCAAATTTCAGTGCGACCATTGTACGTAACACTCGTACTATTTGGATGGATGTTCGCTCACCAACTATCCGCTACAGTCCAACTTGCGTTCAATTTGCTGTAACCAACCCACCCCTGCTGTCATCTACAGTTACTGTACCAGTCAGCCAGGCTACTGTTACCGTAACCTCAACGTCTACTACAACTTTAAAGACAGCGGTATCTTCATCAAACCGATTCACTTCAACAGGCTTGCTTCTTGTCGTGGTGTTGCTGTTAAATTTTTATTAAATTGCTTGAAAAAATGCTATTTTGGAATATTTAATTGTATCAACTTGTTAAGGAGATTTGTCACATAGGCTTCTTATGTTATCATAGCATTTTTGTATGAACATTACATTGCACATTTTATATATTATAAATTCCATGAGAGTAATAAAATGACTTTTAGCTGAATATTTTATTTAAAAATAGACCAGTATGGAATGTATGCAGAGTTAATGTTGTTGTAATTGTTCCTTACAAAATTAATTTATGTCATTATACCGACATTCAACGCCGTATTGGATTATACTGATTAAATATATGCAATAACTATACTTTTATCAACTATTTCTATGTATTTCAAAATGTACTCAATTAAAATAAATTGATGAAAAATTTAGTTGCCAATGTAACGGTTGTTCGCGTTATTAATTATCAAATTCTCTTACAATTAGCTTTTGTTTTACTCGCATAATACATTTTGATGCGCATAATGTCAAGAAGTTAATCAAATTATTAAAGGTATACGCTTGGGTATATTAAATAGACCTTGAATAGAATGCATGAAATTTGAGTCACACAAATGCTCGTGTTATTGTATTGTATTGACTAAAAGTACTGGCCTACTCCTGTGAAGATTAACATATATAAGGAGACGTTTGCTTTTAACTTAAATCAGTCATTATTTCATGTGTCTGTTAGTGGCATCAGATAAATAATTGGTAAGAATATCAATTTTTTTACTTATTTAGTGTATACACAATTGTATACAAAAAGGACTATAAGCTTACTTACTATTAGCTAATAATGTCGTTTTTAGTGAAATAAATAAATAGGTTAGTAAAGATAACTAAATACCAGATCGAATAATCTTTGCCTTATATAGTATATAGCGTAAATATACGTTTAAAGTTTAATTTTAATGGTATTCATTAACTGCAGTGTTATTTTGTTTTGAGTTAGATAATTTAAATTTTGTTCCGGTCAAGATGCATAGCATATAAGCTATAGACACGCAACTGATTACTAATATAATGCGAATTTGTAAACTAATTAATTATTTTTCAGCGAGTGTTACAATTAGTCTAAAAATTGAAAATTCTCCCATGGATCTGCCAACAAGTTAAATTCTTTAAAGCGATACAATTACACTAACTGTTAAAACTCTGAAAAACTATATCTAGATTATTTCTTGACTGTAAATATTATGATTTTTTTCAATCCTATAATAATACTTCATTTCTTGTTTAAAACTGACAAGAACTATAATTTTTTTACAAAATTTGGCGTTGCAAAAATCACGAATAAACTAAAATCTATATATACTTGCGGGTAAACTTCTGTACAATTTATTTTAGAAAATGTCAGTGATCGTGAAAGCGCTGCTATTATTATGGACTACGGGATCAATGATCCAATGTTATCCATTTTTCGTTCCAGTTGATATTTACCCAGAAATATGCGTTAGCATGTTTCCTCATGGTCATAACGTTACTGATCAAACGTCTCCGACTCCTTACAGAATAGCTGTTAGCACTAATAACTGCTATTCAACTCCTGCTCGTCCTCTCACTGGTAAACTTTATATCATAATCTATAATTGTTATTAACTTTATATCACGTCTAAAAGTCTAAAAATTGCGTTATGTTGAGAACATTTTAAAACATTGCCCATTTTTATAATAAACCTTATTGCTGTCATCTAATATTTGATATTTGGGACATAGCCTTTATTTTGTGGCAAAAAAGTATAATCTCTTCCCACGTCGCTCCTTATTAGAGTAGATCCGTCCCAAAAAGTTTATTTTATGGAACTTTGGATATTTTTTCAATTTTATTTTCAGTGACAGTCTATCATTCAGAGGTTGGTGGTATTTTTGAGGGAATGTTTATTCAAGCTCGGGCTACAAGGACGGCATCTGCGACAACCTCTGTCGGAATATTTAATCCGCAAGGCGCAGCTTTATTCAGTGCTTATTCATGCGGCAATGCCACAAATGTGCGTATGATTATGTATCACATGATAATAGATTTCTTTGTGTTTTTAAAAAATTTATGTATACGTGTAAGATGTATTTGATAAGCGTTTAAGATTTCAGTAGCCTTAAGTTAGCCGCATGGAAAATTTAATACCAGAAGGCTTTTTGTTAAAAAGAACTTAACAAAAGTCAATATTTAAGGTAGTGCGTTAGTAATAGAGGCATTTAGCTCTCCCCACCCTCTCTATAAACATTTCTAATTCGCTAAGCTTATCATTTTTATCTTAAACAAATTTCAGCGTTTTATTTATTCAGCTTGCAAAGGGCTTAACGAATCATTGAATAATTTATTTTGTTTATTATAAGGAGTAGTTCAGTGTCAGTAAACATTGCATATAAGCAAATGCGCGTCTACTTTCTGTATACTTTAGATTTTTTACTTTAAAAAATACGCAGCTAAGGTATAAACGATAGTAAACGTCAATATTAACCTTGAAAATGTTAAACTAAAGTCGTGATCATGTAATTTACTTCGCTAATCAAAATGTTTGTCAAACTGATGACAAAATTTTAAAGAAAAAAGTGAACAAAACAACAATTTTGCAGTTATTTATTGATGAGCGTTTATATATTTTTGCATTAGAATACTTTGGGTCATAGTGGACACGCAAAATTTGACAAGACTGTCTTTTTATGGACTCCACCTGCAGGAAATTATATACAGGATATCACGTTTGTGTAAGTTTTATGCAACTTTTTTAGCTTTTTATATGATATTATTTAATTGTAGTTTATAACTAACTTTGAATAGGCCTATATTACAGAGATTATATGTGACAGGTTTAAAGACTTTAATTTTTACTATTTATTGAATTGTTGAATTTGTAATATTAGTAATATTTCTGAACGTTTTTTGAGAGCTGAACAAAAGCTGCTATTTCATTTAACAGACATTCGGCACCTTTAATAAAAATTCTTAACTTTCAGGCATACTTCTAAATTATCTTTCATCTATTAAAATAAAATGAAACCGTCAATAGTGCGATAGTTACTAGTAATATTAAATAATATTTTGTGTTTAATTTTAGCGCTACCATAGTACAAAACACTCAAACGTTTTGGATGGACGTTCGTTCATCAGTTATTCGCTACAGTCCTAATTGCATCCAGTATGCTGTGACAAATCCACCTCTTATGACTACAACAACGAGAAGTTTAAAACCTGTCGCGTCTTCATCAATTAAATTATCGTCAACTTTCTGGTTGCTTGTCATAATGCTGATTAGTTTCAAAGAAATCGCTTAAAAATATTGATTTATTTCAGACAATTTTTGAATTGACATTTTGAAATAATTCACATATGATATATGAATATTTGAATATAGTGTCTGTATACTGAAATCTTCCTACACAATGAGTTCTGTGAATCTTAAATATAATCCTGCAGTAACTTGCACTATTGAAAACAAAGACTAATGTATTGAAATTATTAATTTGCTGCTAAAATTAAGGGTTAGGTTTGCATTATATCAAGTCTTAACACTTATTCAACAGATGGTGGCAATTATATTCGTTGACACTGCTAAAAATATTTTTGCAATTTATTTCTACAACAAGATCTATTCAATGTAACAAGATCTATTCGATATTATAACTTCTCTGACTATAAAAGTCTGCTATCTTTATATATAATCTTTTTATAACTTGGTTTAACTTTTGTATTGTCCTTCTGAATTTAAAATCTGTTTAATTTCTGAACGTTTTGCACAATTAATTTTTTATAAGAAAATATTTAAGAAAATAAAAGAAACTATTTGATATTCTAAAATATTTCGAAAATATCTCGTCACTTGACTTTTACCAGCACACACAGGTTATGTTACTCTGTAGTATTATTGTTGTGCTGATGTGACATTAAGCAGCAGGAAAATGCTTTTTATCTATTATGGTTATTCTCTTTTTGCTCTGTTATAACAATTTTTTTTTCTTAAATTATGTAAAAGCTACAGTGATTCATCATTTATCAAATTGCTATTATAATTTACTTTAATTTTTGACATTTTTACAAAAGCTTGTATAATATAATAGAATTAAATGATAAAAAATTTCTTTATTTCCACTTGATCGAAAGTCAGTTATCTAGACGCTTAGCTCCTGAATGAATCAATTTAAAATCAATTTCATATTTTAAGTAACAGTGAAGAATTAAATTAAATGTAAATTATCATTTGTTGTTTTCGAATTGCACTTTAGCGAAATTTCAGAGCGGGCAGCATAGACACTATACTGTTGATAGAAGTTTCAAGTTAGCAGTATTGAAATTTAATGTTTTTTTCAAGAGATGCTTTGCATGTTTGAATAAAGTATGTTAATAGGGAAATTAAAGTAAATGTATTATAATGAGATCCGTCGGTTTATGATCGAATTAATAGTAGCTGTAAATGTTAATTCTAGCAATATCCACAGAAATATAACAACTGCATGTATAATATATACATGCATACATTCACTTCATTTACAGTTTAATCAGTAAGTTTAAATATTTAATTAAAAACTCTTAATTACAGATTTTAAAAGTTAATACCAAATATATCGTATCGTATTATTTCAAACATATCCTGCACTTGTAATGCACCGCACGTTGTCAGATCGCTGACAATTCCGAGATATAAAGGTTAACAATATTTATTTCTAGTTATTGATTCTTTCGATATTAAAACTTAAATAATTAAGATATTATCGATCAATCAGTTTCACTTTTGTAATGTTATTAGTTGTACAGAAATTTCAATTACACTTTGTCACTTCCATCTCCTGATATTCCCTTATAGTAAAGCAATACGCAAGACTATTTGCTTACACCATTTGTTGGCAAATCCTTCAGTTATCTATAGGTATGTGTTGAATTCTACTTTGGTGTATTGTGTTTGCAATAATTGCTGTTTTGTCAGAACCACAGTTAAGCTCAAGTCGTCTGTGCAGTTGCCAAATTGAATGACAACGGTAAAGTTATAAAAGTTGAAACGTTGCGAAAACTATTATATCAATTACTGTATCATTGATCCGCCAAAGCAATTAGACGACACGAAATCATTTGCGGATAAGAGTTTGAACGAAATAATTTCTTCCAAATTAAAATAACATTATGTTGTATAAATCAGGTGACAATTGACTTGTTTGTTTTATTGTTTATATTATAATAATGCTCGAACATATCTAATATATGTTCAACTCAATTTTAAGTTACATAAATTCACTATTATAGATAATTTACGTTAAATAAAGTGAATATTCATTTAATATAATTACCAACACACTTAATTGCTAACATTTCAACTAATAAAAATACTGTACTTAAATTTTCTGTCATGAAATACCATAATTAGATATGTTATCAGTAATTATTATGCCAACAATTGAAGATGTTTACTTTTCTCGCCTTTGATATCCGTTCTGCTCATTTTCACGACCCTACCATCTGAAGATCTCATGAGCCAAACAAGACTGTGGTCGAAGGACTGTTGCCTCCCCGACAAGGTATTGAAGTCCACCCAAGTCCAAGTTTATTATTTCATAATGGTCAAAACTATGAAGCATATTACTAGGTTCTTGGCCGAGATTTTTAACGTACGTTTCTTTGTTTTCGATCTTTAATTTGTTCGCACTGACTGATCTGCTTCAAGTGCTTAATTCTTCTCGCACCTCATTAAAGAATTCGGCAATTATCTAATCTATCGAGTATTTGCATATAATCATCAAAGATTATAATATTTTGTCCACAGTTACTGATCTAAATGAAATGTCAAAGCAATACTGCTAAATAGTTAAAATTTTAAGTTAAAATAGTTACTATTTTAATAAAATGAAAATATTAGATTAATCAACTCAAACTTACAATTGAAACTAGGAGCAAGATTTTTAAAATTATTTTTAATATTACTATATATGAGCTTTCTTAATTCCCTTGAAATTTAGTGTTTCTTGTTTATTTGAGAACTTAGGGTAAACAATCTTAAATTAACGCGTAACGATGGATATATATTATTGAAATACGTGCATTATGAAATAAATAAATATAATAATCAGAAAATAATCAGAAAATTTAATCAAACACCCACATCTCTAATTTTAGTGAATTTGAACTTTTGATATTAACTTGTTCCTTCACGAGTGTGAAAGTAACTAGAAATCTTAACACTAGGCAATCATTGAATGACCCTAAATATTCTTGGAATTATTATTCCAAGAATATTTCCTCGATGACTTTTCAATCAAGAATTTTCTGTTACTTTTGTGACGCAGACTTTCAACTGAAACGCGTGTTCGATAAACTTTAGAGTATTGAAGATATAGATATAGATAGAGTATTTTGAGTATAGGAGTATTGGAGATAGAAGGCTTAGAAGTATGCGCATTGTATATTGTCAATAAGATCTTTATCTATATTCATAATATTATTCATAGATTCTGTGTTGTTGATAATATGATAAATAATAATCTGTCTTTATTAATGATAGTTCAATATCTTACGCTGACAGTAATAAGACCCGATTCACTTGTTTAAATACTCTACATTTACTTTTCTGATAATAAACAGATTGCATAGAATGTCAATTTGTAATAAAATATGAAATATGGGGCAAATATGACACTGTAGACAATGAATAGCAGGCTTATTTTCAAATAGTGAATACAAATGAATGCACATTTTTGCAATCAATTATTCAGGTGCGTCGATCGTTTTTACTAAAATTTCATCTCATAGCAACATCGAAAGCAAAAAATCTAAAACAAAACAACTGCAATTAAAAGGTAAAATTGGATAAACACGATAACCATAAATTCATTTTGTATATGCTATGTGTTAATTTTCGAAAACGTTCACTAACTATTCTCTATTTTATGTTTAACTGCAAATGATTTTTATACTGGCAAATATTTCATAGCAGTGTAGGTTTTAAACAGAATTATAATTGAGAATATTTCTTATCAAAGTGTGCATTCATCACGTGGATACATTGACTCTGCTATCTTATTTACAAAGCGACAACTTTCTTGATGGCGCAGCTGAACGAAACAAGATGATACTGAGAAAAGTTCGAGTATTCTGCACTGACTAACTTCTGCTCTTATCACTATTGTTTGTATTAGGCTATTGTCGCATTTTCCAATTATTTATATCAACGAAAATTACTATTATTGATTACACTCAAAACGCATGATCTCATAATATATTACCTGATAATTTCATTCATTTGGTCTTAAATTTCGTTTAGATTTCTTCTTATAAACCAATTTTATAGTTTTTAATCAGAAAAAGTAAGTTATAGAAGCATTGCAATAAAAATCAGAGTATAAATTATAATATTTTTTATAAATGTTATAGACGAATATTTATAAAAACGGTACATTCAATAATAGAGATAATTTTATATGACTGAAATTTTAAACAACTTAAAACTTCAGATATGTATAGTATTATACTATGTCCAGAGTATATATGTATATACATTTTCTTCTATAGATAAACTGAGTTTAAATTTTAACCAATAGTATAACAATAGCAGTATCATAAATAACGAAAAATTATAAATTTAGCCTCTAATAAATCTTAGCAATGGCCAATTGTTATAGGGTTAAACATTAAGATTTATTAACACACGCCTTCAGGCATGATAACACTATCGTACAGCTTTACCAAAGGAACTTGTATAGCAAATCTAGTCGTAATAGTCTATTGTTTTTTAACAATAAATTTATAAAGGTCTACAAAACTGATTGTAATCCTTGTTTCGATCTTGAGAAGAAAGTTGCTTCTTGAACCCAGGGCGCAAAATGACAGTGCGGCCTCTCTCGCGGCTATACATCAAATTCTTAGCGGCGAATCGAGTACGTTGCGGCGACTCTCATTACTGATAAGGTAGAGATCTACAACTTTTCAGGTATTCTACCGATCACCTCAAGTCCCAAGCGACAGACCAAGCTTAGAGTGGTTACATTATTGCTTGTTCGACTGACTGGTGGACAGATCAAAAACTTTGCGGCATTCGTACATTTCTTGCCTTCGATTGTTTGATTTCAAGGCGGCCGTGATGGTGACATATTTTATTGCAGTGGTAGAGAGTATTTTATGGCGTTTAATACATGTATTTATTTGAAATATGAATAAATACATGTTTATTTATTTTAATAAACCTGCATTTATTGAAAATAAATAAATATTATTAAAAATAAAGTTTTAAAATACGCAAGTGACTTTGTAAAATGTTGCAGGAAAAATTCAAAGCTACAACTAAATCTTTTTTATTTATTTTTTACTTAGTTCATTGACAAGACTTTGAAAAGGGGATGTGGGGATATTATGTTTATCTGTCGCAGTTTGTGTGATAAGGATACGGAATCGTTAGCATAAGGATGCGGAATCTTTAGCTATTTAATGGACCTCCTCCCGGTCAAATAAAGGATTTCCAATTTTCTACGCAATACAAAGTATAAATCTAATTACCCCTATGAGCTTACACATGAGATTTCACGTTATAACTCGCATTTCTCAGGATTATAAATCTTAAAGATAGCTGCTCGTGTAATCTTGTCGAGACAGAGTAAAGGATTTAAAATAGGCGGAGCGTATATCGAGAATCATGATTGACAGTTGTTGTAAACACGCCTTCCTAGTATCTGCTAATTGATTAAATTTATGACAAAAATATTACAATACTCTGATTGACACAATGGCTGTCACCAATTAATCTGCTAGATCTTTGTTTGAAATACCCGCCAAGCAAATGACACGCAATTATATCGAGCAGCTTAACTTTATGTGATTTGAATTGCTGATGTCATTATAGTTAAGCGGGTATGTTTATATCGAAATTAGAACATATGGAAAGATTATTTTAAAGTTACGAATTTATTTCATATGAAAAAATATATCGAGAAATACAACATTTTTCTCAGTTACTTGATTATAATTGAATAGACTTGCTTCAGTATTGTTTTTATTTTTAAATTTAAAAATAGTCTTAACTATTGTAATCAATTACTGATCGATCCTCTAAACAAGTAAAGTACTATAAATTTTACTTATACAAATACTTATAATTAAAGTACTAAAGTATTCTAATAAATATTAGAATACTTTAGTACTTTAATTATAAGTATTTGTATAAGTAAAATAACCATAACGAATAATAGAAATAGTACTATAGATAATTATTATTAACATACGACTAAAATTTATAATGTTTTAACCTTAATTTAAGCATAATGTTAGTTGTTTGTAAGGTTCCTTAAAGTAATCGACTTAGATTTTAATATTTATGTATTTTTTTATTGCAGATCTTCTTGTAAATGTGTTGCTATTTATTTCTTTATAAATTTTAACTTGATGATGGTAACTGGTGGCGTTAATAGCGATATACATCTGAAGCAACAATCACACCCACCACCAACTCAACAACAATTATACATACAAACAATGCAACAGGAACACATGCAGTCAAATATTCAGGCATACCCAAACTACAACAACAATAATTATTTTCAATTCTCAGATCCCGACAAACCTCCCTCCAGAGAAATACTTCTCAACGATCAAAGATTACAGAAGTTTTACAACGGCTACGATCAATTACAAAAATGCGATCCGATTGTTATGAGTAGACCAAACTCGGGTGGGAACAAATCCACCGCTATCGTCTCGGCTGCTAACTGGACTGCATCGTCCGGGATGTATTCAAATCAGGTTATGTCCGGTTATAGTCGTCCCGGTAATCCATCACAGTCATCAACTTCTGATCAATGGAGATATTACTCTCAAGGCGAAGAGCTTATCGAAACCCAGTCTCCTACAGAAACCTCCACCAACTTCAAACCAAGATCGCTTCGCGTTTTAACAGATGAGGAATATCACCAATCATCAGCTCTCTGTACACAGCTACTTCAGAATAACGATTATTTACATAGAGGATCAGCTGGACAGCTAACGGTTCAAAAAGT
This sequence comes from Oconnorella tubifera, assembly GCA_034700105.1. Classification (NCBI taxonomy): domain Eukaryota; kingdom Metazoa; phylum Annelida; class Clitellata; order Enchytraeida; family Enchytraeidae; genus Oconnorella; species Oconnorella tubifera. The sequence goes on from JAQIXG010002864.1 coordinate 16,066, forward strand.
TGCTGATTCGTCTCAGTTGGGTCATTGGCAGAGAAATTCTTCGGGACCTGTTCATGGTAGTCAGCAAGTTTCTCCGGATGGGTTTTCAGCTGGAAGTAGCAGCTCTAGTCACGTTGTCCCGTTTGATTGGATGAAGAAGCAGTCGTATCCGATTTTTCCTAATGCGGGTAGGTAAACTGTTATAATGAGTAAAAGATTTCTGATGTTTAAAAGTAATGCGCGGAAAAATATTCTCTGAGGCACAGAGTGTTTTATAAGTTAGTTTTATTTTAAGTTTATCTTGAAACTAAAGGTCGATTCACACGGCGACAAGTGTTGCTCGCACGTCGCGCAACAAGTGTTGCGCAACACGAAAGCAGCGTTGCGGAC
>JAQIXG010002865.1:0-16434 GCA_034700105.1 Oconnorella tubifera
AAAAATATTGATTGATCTAACAACATAAAGATTATTTATTTCAGGAGAAATTTATATATTGTTAATCAAAACTTGGTGCTCAGAAGGCTTCTGAATCTAATAGCGTCTTTGAGGAAATCGTGTATGAAAGTCGGTCTGGTGCAAACTTTGTATCAGCTATTCTCAATTAAACGATGAGTCTGAGAACTGACTGCTACTATATAGGATATTTATCATTAATTCTGGAAGATACTGAGAAGTAACAATTGACACTACAATTGACAGATTTAATGAAAAATGTAATTTAACAACTATGGATCTACTATGTATCACTATGATGCAGAATTAAAGTCCGACAAGTTCGGTTGTCAGTCATCACTTAAACTTATATCAGGAAATGGATGCAAAACATCTAGATTCTATCTGTATGGAATCAGCTTATAATATTTGAAAGCAAGCTCAGTTTAAATGATCACAATGAGCTTTATTTACTTTGTGGCTTAATTTTTGAGTTTGAAAAACTAATTGTAGCTTAATTTTTTTGAATATTTTTGTTTTTTTATTTTAGGGCAGTTGGAAGCCAAGCTCTAAGCCAAGTATACGCAAGTTGTTATACAACAATTGGGCCACTTGGAGAGCCTGGTACAAGATACAGCCTTTGCAATATATTAGGTTGTTGGACTGTTACAGTGTGGCTTTTACCTCTCTTATTATATGTGAATCTTTGCAAAAACTGTTAAAATAGATTAAACATCTTTCACATTAGCTGGCATGCATGATATATTAATCAAAATAAGGCTAGGAAATGGAAAATATTGTTGTAATAAATCCTAAGCTGACGGAATGTAACGTGACATTGTCAGGACAAACTTCGTAAATTTGAATTTTCTGACGGATGATAATGAGCAAAGTGCAAAAACATGACACTTAAGTAGCTGATATGATGTTATATATCATTCTGTAAGACAGTAGAATTCTGAGATCATGTAGCAAGCTAGTGTTATAGTTTTATCTAGGTATTATTATTTGTTGATACTTTTTTATCTCTGTTGTCAGTTTGTACTGTTTATCTGTGTACTGTTGCCAGTTTCCAATTTGTTTCATTTTATCTATGCACTATTACCAGTTTGTCTTTTTTATCTGTATACTCTGGCTATGGTATATATTTATATCTGTATTATTTTGCCAATTCCAATTTGTCATTGTAACGGGCAGTTGTACTTTTTATTTTGGTCAGGTTGTACTTTGGAGAGAAGATAGGTCTGTACTTTGCATGGATAGGATACTACAGTTATTCTCTTGTGCCAGTCTCAATTGTTGGTCTCTTGGTCTTTCTCTATGGTCTCATTACTAATGCTTCGGATCCCATCTCGTAAGTCTTCTTTTAATTCTGTGATTGAGTTAACAAGGGGTGAAGATGGAGATGTCTTCCCTACCCCAGAGAAAATTGTTTTATCAAAAAATGACATATAGAATAAATATCAAAATAGACACAGCTACTTATAGTTCTGAATATTTTTGTTTAAAACTTGTATGGAATGCTTTTAATGAAACTTTTGTGACACAATTATTGTATATATTTTTGTGCAAAATCCCGATAGATCAGACTGGAAACATTCACTAGATAGATTATTCCTGATAATTCATTGCTTAATCATAAATTTAATTAACTCTAAAGCTGACTCAAACCATAACTCTAAGAATTAACAGTCAATTTATTTTAACAGGGTCGATTTATCTAAGCAATTTTGACATTATAATTTTATACAAACTTTTAAAGTTAATGAAATATAATTATAGCTTTGTATGCGTTTTGTTTACTGTGATTAGAATTCAGAGCTGTGATCCAAGCAACAACTTTACGATGTGCCCGTTGTGCAATAAACGATGTCCCTATTGGAACTATGATCAGATCTGTATTCACGTTCGTGCAACTCATATGTTTGACAATGGTGCTACTGTATTCTTTGCTATCTTCATGTCCCTCTGGGGTAATTAAAAATTTATATCTTCTTTTATAGTAATTGTAATATTTAGTTTAAATCATGCTATTTGAATAAAGCTATATGAAGTTTTGTCAGGTTTATATGAAGTTTTTTTATAGTCTATACGAAACAATGACTTTGTATAAGTGAGATGTTTTACTGTAGGTTACATGAAACGTGTATAAGAATTTAAGTTTTCTAAATTGTGAGAAAAATAATTTGAAAACTAATATTGTTATTAACAGAGGTTATTTAATCAAACTAGAATTTGAGCTATAATTAAATTTATTCGCTAATCAATTGGAATAGAATTTAATCTTTACCTGAATTTCATTCAATAGCACTGATATCACTGCATGCCTAAGTTACAGGTGATAATATTGTGCAAGTAGTCAGTTTGCTCATATTGCTATGAAGTATAATGATTGTTTGGTTTGTAGGTACGTTTTATTTAGAATTCTGGAAGCGAGAAGAAGCTGGCATACAGTTTCTGTGGGACGTGGCCAGTTTCGTTGGAGAAGAGGTGATATTTCTTCTTGAGCTTTAATTTCAAAATGTTTTTAAAATCTTAGAATGAATTGTTAAAATGTTTTTTGCTTAACCATAGTAGTATTTATAATGTCTTTATTTGGCATAGAACTTTATGTTAACTTATTGCATTCTGTCAATTGATATGAATTAGACTGAATGTTTGTGTTCTTTTTCTTTTTGATTGATATTAGGAGCCTCCGAGACCCGAATACATGACTCGCCTGGAGAATTCAAAGCATACCAGAGTCCATCAATTATCCGGGGTAAGTTTTTGCTTTAAAAATTATACAGTTTGTGTACGCATAATCGACATCATTTCCTAAAGGGGGCAAGTAGTAAACCTGCTAACTGCTTGTGTGGAGTTTGCTGTTCAGCTCTTGGTCTGAATAATTTCTATGGATGATTCGGTAGTTCTTTCATACTGGATTTGTGATTTGAAGTTTTAGCTTTGGTTTGGGACAGAGTGTGTTGATAGTTGGCCATTTGTCGTTACAGCTGGCTGAGGTTAGCTTAGATTTGTTTTTGCAACATGGTTTTGTTTTTGCATTATATATTTTGGATAAATAAGTTGAGTTGAGATTATATGCTCTTGATAGACTTTTGTCAATTTTACTGGCAGAAATTTAAATCTATTGTTAAATATTGATATTTTTCTTTATTTATTTAAAGTTTTGTATTGAAATAAAGGTGTTAATCTGCAAAATAAGTAAGAAAGCGTGTTTTCTTGATAGCCATTGATAATTTTAATATTGTAGAAAAAAGAGCCCTACTATCCATTCTGGAGAAGACAAGTGCCTGTGTATTTAACATCTACTGCAATTATGATGTTTCTGGCAAGTTTTATAATTGTTTACTTTATTTACATGCAGAATATGTACAGATTTGGGATGTAGTAAGTTAGAGAAACAGTGAGCTATCTAAAATTTGAACCTGGACCTGATGCGTTTGAGTCCAGCGCTCTAACTACTTATCTAACGAGCTTTGTGATACAGTGTGATTATATTTTAAACTTTAAATATTTAAAAAAGAGACTTTCTAAATTAATTATTTTTAATTTCATATCCTCCTAACTGGGTTAAAAACACAACTACGTGAGAAGATTACATTTAGTAAGTTTTAGTATAAGAACTTTTAAATTGAACTTGAATATGCATGTGGCAGTTTTGTAATTACGTACTTATTCTGTTTAATTCTGTATTGTATTTTCTGACAATTATTTAAATGCATATAGTATATTATTATAACAATTATTTTATTTCATATCACATTTATTCTGTGTAGGTTTTACTGGCAGTTGCGGCTATTATCGGTATAATCGTCTATCGCATTTCTGTACTCGCTGCTGTCTATGCTGTGGATGATGCTAGAGTTTATGAGAGAGCTTCTCTCATCGTCTCAGCATCCGCTGCGTGCATCAATTTGATTGTCATTTTCATTCTTACTTACGTAAGAGAAGGCTCATTGGAGAAGTGGTTAGAGCGCTGGATTCGTAATTGATAGGTCCAGGTTCGAATCCCGGATGGCTCACTGTTTCTCTAACTCGCTGCACCCTTTAGTAATGTGCTTAAATTGACAGCTACGTCTTCGACATCATTCATATAATTCGTTAATCTAGACATTAAACGTAACCTTAACCTTAAGAATTATGTTATAAGAACTATAAATTTATTTTTAGTTTCAATATTACATGATGGTGAGTTTAATGTTATTTAGCTGCAATGTGTAGGCATTGAAAATAAGTTGATTGGCTTGGAGGTATTGTTAGAGATGGATTAGGATTATATTTTTAAAATTGTATACACATTACTCTAAGTGTCAATTACAATGTAAAATACTGATAATACTTTTAGTATTTTTTATTCTTTTATTACTTATGCTACTAAATATTTGTATTTGATTGATTTTGTTTATTGTAACGAATTATTAGACAGATTTTTTGGCATCACAGTATTTCGCCTGTGATGCCTAATTACAGAATTTTTGTCAATGACAATTTGAAATTTGGTTTACCGACTTTTGGTTCATTATGGTAAGGTTAGGCATAGTTAGTTTTAAGGTTGATCAAATATCTGTAGACATATTATCAGTAGATGAAGTGTCATGGATTAAAAGTCTGTAGAGCAATTGTTGTGGAACTATGTTTTTTGTGACTATACTTCTGCTGTAATAATAACATCATCTATTACTTTGCATTATTTTGCAGATATATCAGAGGGTGGCCACTTTCCTAACAGACTGGGAATGTCAGAGAACTCAGTCGGAATATGACAACAGTTTAACAGTCAAGTTATACGTTCTGCAGTTCATTAATTTCTACTCTTCTCTCTTTTACATCGCTTTCTTCAAAGGAAGGTACGTTTGTTTTTATTTATTTCATTTTATATTTTGTTTAAAGATAGAAAAATATAAAATTTAATATTGAATGAAAGAATAGAAAAAGTTTAAATCCTTAAAATGGATGTTTCTGGGGAGATTTATTAAGCTGTTATTTTTTGAAAAAGTAATATATATGTGTTGTGGCATTGCATGAGAAATATCAAAATATGAAAGTAGCACAAGATGATAAATTGAAAAAATTATGAGCTCTGTGAAAGTTGTTAGTGGTTATACTTTTTTGTTTAAGATTTTTCACCAAATCAAAATTTTAAATGAAACTGGGTTAATTCTTAATTCATTAAGATGAATTTTTTGCTTTTTGAATTGTTATTAAAAAGAGACAATAAATTAATAAGTTGGAAGCTTAAATTTAATTTTTAATGTAGATTTGTAGGGACCCCTGATAGTTATAAGACGATAGCGGATGGAAGACAGGAAGAGGTTTGTGTTGGAGTTAACTTATTTTTATTTTATATCAAATTAATTCGCTTTACTGTTGCGCTAATTGATATTAAATAAATGAATCTATTGATTCGGTTTATATATTTATTCAATTCTAATTATTAAGTTTTATTTCTTATTAGTTTTGTCTATGCGTTTAGTGTCAGGGAGGAAGTTGTTTGACAGAACTTTGCATTCAACTAGCTGTTGTATTTGTTGGCAAGCAGTTGTTTCAAAATATAATGGAAGTGTATTTACCGTGAGTAAATCATGTAGCATTTTGTATCTACTATGTAAAATAACATATGTTATTTACATTATATTGAAAATATTTTGAGTACTTTTGAATCAATTGATAACATTTTGCTGCGTTTGCTGACCTTTACAATTTGAGCTTTTTTGACCCGATGTATTTAATTATTGACTTTTAATAATGCGCTGAGTTAGTGACGTTTATTTGACAGTCGCGTAAAGTACATGTTAAAGAAGTATTACAATAAAAAGAATTCGGAAGAGGTTGCTCAGTTGAAGCCCTGGGAGAAGGATTACTTGTTGGCTGAATTAGACTCTATCGGTCTCTTCAGTGAATACCTTGAAATGAGTAAGCATTTATCTGTTTTCAAACAACTTATGACAAGCACTTTTTCAGTTTTGGCTTATGTCATAATTTCTATCATTAAACAATTCAGCGTCATCATCATATTCTGTGTCAACGGAATTTAACGAACTGTGTTTGCTTGTCACTGTAGTTTAGTTTTCAACGTTTGTTGACAGTGATTCAGTTTGGTTTTGTCACTCTCTTCGTCGCTGCCTTTCCTCTTGCTCCTCTATTTGCACTCATTAACAACATCATAGAACTGAGAGGAGATGCCAATAAGTTTGTCACTCAGTACAGGCGAACGATGACATCACGAGCTAAGACAATCGGTATGTTTTCAGATTGTTTGTTTTTGTTCTTGTATCTCTAGCAGGTAATAAGATTTGACTTGTTATTTTTCTAATTTCTTTTTAGCTTAAAAGCTGATATTTTTTGCTCATCTTATGTGATATGGAACTCTGTATTTAATATTGTACTTGGTTTCAAGTTTAGATTCATTAGATTTTTGTTTTTGTAGGGGTCTGGTATGATATACTGCACAGTATTTCAAGACTTGCCATTGTTACAAATGTAGGAAGATATATTTTGTATATATTATTGAATTTTAATTCAAATTGTTGTAATTTGTAGTAATGCAATAACATATTTGTGTTTTATTGTTTTTAAAATGTATCTCTTTTTCCGATAGTTTATTTTTATGTACAATTGACATACCCAAATGCCATATTTACAAACTTTTAACTTTTTTGTGACTTGAGAGCTGTAAATAGTGCAGTATACAAACAGATTAGAATAACTTTTATACTCTTGTTATTGTAGCCTAATGTTTGACAATACACAATAATGAAGATGATGTTTTTGTTTAGGCTCTAATCATAGCTTTTACGTCAAGCTTCATACAGCGTTTACTTTATGAAGTCAAGTACGGATCAATGGACGGCTATGTTAATAACACGCTCGCTTACTTCAATGTCTCTGATTTCTCTCCCAACATAGCGCCTCAAGTCAATGTCAGTTCATCTATTTACAACAATATTCAGTTCTGTCGGTGGGTCACTTCTAGTTTATGGTAACTTTGTTTAAGCGTTTGGTGAAGTGGTTAGAGCGCTGGACTCAGAACTGATTTATTATGGGTACAAGTTTCTATAGAGCGCAATATCTCTCTAACTTTCTCTACATGCTCCTTGCTCTTTATTCCCTTTTGTAAGACGTTTAAATTGCACTCAGATACATCTGAAATATCATTCTCATACAGTAATTTATATATTAAACATACATTTAATTTAGTTTACTGTGTATATTTAATCTCTAGTTGATATAAATATAATGGCTTCAAAATTTCTGAGTCTGCAAGTTTTTTCACAGTCAGTGAAATGAATGCCAGGTTTGACTGGAGAACTTTCATTCAGCAGAACAGTATATTCTGTTAGTAGCTGTTACCGGACTGCTGGCTCATGTCAGCTTAATTTCTTTTATCTATCTTTGCTTAAATATTAAAGAGTATTAACTTGATATTTATTTGCTGTATATATGGCTACATTCTATGGAATCTGTTTTATTGTTTATCACTAGACCATAAAGTATTTGGCTAAGGCTGACTGTTATATTTTTAGATATCCAGATTATCGTGAACCACCTTGGTCAGATAGAAAGTATGAATATTCTCCGACTTACTGGCATGTAGTGGCTGCTCAGTTCATCTTTGTTGTAGTCTTTGAGGTTAGTTCTGATCTAGAAATTGCATGCATTTAAAAATTTACTGGAATTTTAACTATTATTTCAAAGTTAAGCATCTGCTGTTATATTTGACCCCAATTTTATGATATTAGTAGTTTGGAAATTGTCTTTTGATGGATTATTCTGTTATTGGTATTTAAAAACTTATTTCTTAAGATAGAATCTTAATTGGAAGATTTTCTTATTATTAATATTTGTTTCTATTTGATGATAATAAGACTTAAACAATAAAAGTAAATTAATACAGCAATCTCAATGATTTGTAAAGTCACAACAATTTGAAAAGACTATAAAAAGATTACATACTAGATATATATTACATAATATCTAGTATGTAGTATATTTAATGTTGTATAGTAGTTATATTTATATAATATATAATATATTATCTTTTAATTGAATGCATAAATTCAAAATTTAGAAACAATACAAATGCACCATTTGAAGTTAGAAAATTACTACTATATATTGTTGCTAGATTTTAAACTAGTTGAAATATACTCATGTTAAAAGTTCAATACACATAATATTTATAATCTATCAAGTATATAATACCATGTTCTGCCTTGATCTGTCTCTATTCTAGAACTTCATAGTGCTAATCACCAGTCTGATAGCGTACATCATCCCAGACATGCCGCGCAAATTGGAAGAACAGATGCGTCGTGAAGCTGTTGTTAGCGGAGCCATTATCCTAGAGACAGAACTGCGTCGCGCGCGTGGGCTCGATGAGTCATTCAGTCGCGAGGAAATGAATGACATTCGTAGGCGCGCTATCGGTGCGGTCAATGTCTACGACGGTATTGAGGAGAGCAACACGTTTCGTCTAGCGGCGTCAAAACTGGCCGGGGGATCTGGGAGCAATAACGACGTCACTTCTGTTTGAGTTGTGATGTGAGAAGTTGTGGTTTGAGAAGTTGTGGTGTGAGAAGTTGTGGTGTGAGAAGTTGTGGTGTGAGAAGCTTTAGTGTGAGAAGCTGTAGAAATTGTAGTGTGAGAAGTTGTATAAATGAGAAGTTGTGTTGTAAAGTTGCATTATTGCGAGAAGTTGCAATGTTATGAGAAGTAGTTACATTGTGAAGTTTTGAGAATATCATTGAGTTATTACAAAGTATAGTTGCATTTTTGGGATAATGTGTGAAAACTTATTGTAGGCATTAGTTTAGAATTGATGAGAATCTTGTTGACAATTTATTTTACCGGTTTTGCTTGATGTTTTCAAAAGTAATTAGGATTTATGAGGATTTCCAATGATTATTTATTTCTATCAATCATATAGCCATACTTGTGTTATTATTTTTAAATTTAAATTATAGAATTGTGTGCAGTGAACTTTTTACTTGCCATGTGTGTTCGTAGTAATAATGTGTACAGTTGATTGCCTTGAAAGTGTTGCCTTTAATTATGGATTTTAGTTTGTTTTTAGATAAATTGATTGAATAACAGTTGTACTGCTAATACCATGTTTTATGTGATAGAACTTCTTTATTAAAACAGTTAAGGAATTTAATAGCAGTTATAACCGTGCTATGACGTGTAGTCATAAGAAACGTAGTATGTCATTTTATTAATGAAAAGAAGTTATTTAAGTGACATCTGGATAATGTAAAATTGTCAATTACAGAGTCAATTACAGAATTAATCATCTAGCTCATGTAAAATTACAAGTTATAGTTACGGTCTGTTATTGCAAATGTACTTTGGAAATGCATCTTATGGCATGTTGTGTAGTTATACTTTTCAATGCCTTTGCTTAAAGAATAATACTTTCAGTGCCAATGCAAGGTTTTTTAAAATGATTTTGTTGTATTGATAAATTTGTTTGCTTCACCTAGCATGCAATTATATCCATTTGATATCTGTATGATATCTTTATGATATTCAAGTCATATTTACATGATATGAGATGATATCTGGTTGTCTATAGACAGACATTATTATTTTTTTTTTTTTTGTTAAAGTTTATATAACTCTCTTGAATCTCTGATTTTATGATTTAAATCTCTTGAAGCAGAATATTTGTTAACTTTCTGCACTCTTTAGTAAGCTGTTTAAATTGATGTCATTTCTCAATGGCAAACCTCAATTTATTATTATATTTTGATTTTACTCTAATGTTTAATTTTTATTCATTTTGATTATATTTTCAGTTTTTATGTTACTTTTATATTATCTTCACAGTTAATTTAAAAGACCACAGCTTTGACGTTTAGCTGTAATAGGTTATTTTGTATTGATTCAGAACACTGATCTTCTAACATCTTTTTTTAAGATCTTGCAATCTTTATTGCTGTAGTATTTATAAATGTAGACATAATATTTATCTATTTTTGAAACAAATAAATGGTAACAATGAATAACATCAGATTATAGATTCTGAGTAAATAAACTTGATTTCAACTTTCAATGAGCAAGGTATGCTCATTGAAATTTTATATAGGACAGAAATGTTAAATGTGGCTGTTTAGAATTTCTTTAAGTTTTTTTAGCCAAAGGATTTAGTTATACGTAACGCAAAAATCTTTGAATCTTTGTTGCCGAATGATTATTGTTTATTGTTATTTTTAATGTAAAATTGTGCAAGAATTTTTGTTAGCTTTTTGCAATTGGTTTCATAAAGCAATACTATTTAGATTTTAAATGCATTTTATTTTTATTAATGGCGATTTTTCTCAGAGCCACTACTGAAATTATTTTCTTTTTCATTGTGTTGTTTTGTAGTCATGATAATGTGATTTTATTTGCATAAATAATTGGTTTTTATCGAAATTATGCGTGAAACTAACTTGTATCTTATTACAAGTATTTTAATTAATTATTTACTTTTACTGAGAGCATGTAAACTTTTATTTCTATTAATTTTACATTTAATTTTTATATTACTTTACATACACGTGTTCTAAATACTCATAGAGTCATTCACTCTAAAAAAACATTTATCGGAATATTATATGTTAACTAGTGATAAATTTAATTTTTACATATTTGATTATAATTGTTAGTATTCATCTTTGTTAAGCTTCTTGTAACTAAATGAGGCTATATAACTGATTGCATAATCAGTCGGATATGTGATAATCTTGTTGCATATAATAACGAAGTTTTTTCTTCTGTAGCATAATTTTCTATGGTGCTTATTAACGTTAGATTTTATATATTTTTTTGCTAATCTCAATCATGTGTAATCTAACGACAAGTAAGCTGCATTTTCAAAACTTGGAATTTAAAATTTATCAGTGAATTGATGAGCACTTTTCTTATGCTAAAGGCTGAGAATTTTTTGTATTATGCTGTTCTCAATATAACAATTTAAAAGTGAATATAATGCAATAAAATGAATAACTGAAAATTCAGTGAAGTTTATTTCAATATTGTTAGTTTATGATGTTTATTACATTACATTCATCAATATTTATTTGTGTACACAAACATTTGAGATTGTAGATTAAACAATACTTGGAAAAAACTAAACATAAATTATTATTCGTAATTGTTGTTTTTTTGTTTTATATCCTGTGTTGTGTTAAATTGAGACGTTTATATGTGTATAATATGATTCATAAAGATGCCAGTAGCATTCAGATTGCATATACTCTTCTTTCACTATCTGTGTGTTCTCTAATTTCTTTCTGATAATTAAAATGTATTATTTAGAGCTCTTTTCAGTTGATGTGTCTTTTGATACACACAACTCTGAACACAGTACACTAAATAAATCGTAAAGGATAATTATTCAGTGTACTATCCATCACTAGGCAGCCTTTTATGTGCTGATGTGACTTAAAAAAACAAGAGCTAATAGACGCAAATGATAATCTGGATGTACAGCCAAAAAAAGTCTCGCAAATGATAATCTGGATGTACAGCGAAACTCAGTATTTCATGGATCTGAAATTTTAGTTGTAATTTATTCTTATTTTTCTATAAAATACTCGTTTCATAGTGGTTAGTTTATAAGATATTTTATTATTATTTTATATATTTTTGTTGTTTTTATTACAATTAGGATTCTCTCTAGTATTATACACGCGATTTAGTTAAGTATTATCAACAACCCTCTATTAGCTGCATAATTAGATTTTGTTTAACTTGTTTTAACAAGTTTTTAACTTGTTAATTAATATTATTTAAAAAAGTATATATTTTCTCAAGAGCATTTTGTTATTTTATTTCATGTTTTATTAATTTCTTACAAAATTTAGAACTAATGAAAGTGAAAATGATATATTGTTACCAATAGCCTTTTTTATGAAAATTTAAGATATAAACTTCTAAGCAGAAATTCAACCCTTGATCTTTTGAGTAATAATATGCCCGAGACGTGCGTTGATGTATTTCAATCTAGAAGTTTACTTGTGAAACTCTGAGTAAAATGTTTAAAGTAATTTTTTTAACTTAAAGTTTGGCTGCAAGTGACTTAAGTTAAAATCATACATACACTTTGTTATAAAGATACTGATAGTAAACTAGTCGTTGTCATTGTGATGCACTATAAATTGATTTTTCTTCCATTTTCTGTATTTTTGTGTGAACATTTGTAATTTTGTTTTAATGTTATATTCAATCGTGTTTGTTTGAAATTGTGCATTGAAATCTGAAGAATTTAGCTGCTTTATGCTTACGAGTGCATGTTGTCTTGCGTAATGTGTGTTGTGTATATATTAAATACCATAATAGCATATTTACTATTTAACGCTTATACCTACCTTATACTGTCCATGATTCCTTTGCGTGTGATGATTGTATTTGAAAAACATAACTAAAATATATAAGTATAATTTTAAATGATGCATAGATAAAATGTAATTAGCCGAGATCACTTTCAGAAGTGAAATTCATATTTGAACAATTTTTAACAAAGTTTATAAGTAAAGTAACTTTTAATTCTATCTTGACATATCCTTATGCAATTTGTGTACCGGTATTCATTTATTACAGTTCAAGGGTTTATGATCAATGAAGTATATTTAATGTAGATGTTAATTTTATGTAGAGTCGTTTATTAAACTAAAATGCTCTTTTCTTCAGGCGTTTTACTTAGTTTCATAAATTATTAACTAAACAGTAAATGAACTTCATTACAGCCAATGAATAACTTGGTACAGACTCGTTTTCATTAAATTATCACAATTAATCAATCTTACTTAAATTAAGTGGGTTACAATGTAGAATATTTTCAATCAGTTAAAAACTCTTAAACACGAGTCAACTGTAGACCTTATTCATGTTCAAGTAAAATTTAACAGTACATTATATGATCGTTATGATATTACAAAATTTAGACGATGATTGCAATCTTGGAGTTATGATTACGATGATTTATTGTTTACGATATATGATTTTATACGATTTTTATGGTGATTTTATTATAAAAAAATGAGCTAACGAAGTAATAAGGTTTACGAGTTGACAATTAACTTAATGACACAAAATCTATTTATTTAAAATATATTTAGAGTCAAGCTATTCAGTCGTTGTCACGAGGTTTCCGAGACGAAAATGAGTATAATAAAACCCTGATACAAAGATTTATACAGATTGATGTACAAAGATTTGTACCAAGATTTCTTCTTAAATATCCGAGTATAATAACACGAGCACAATCAATGAACAAAACGAAACTCTTATTTACAATATTATTAATAATATTAACTCTATTCATATACTGTGTGACAACAGCATATCATATATCAAAAATATTTCACACTGATTAGCAAAATAATTCTTTATATCGAGCATAACAATCTAATTAAAAACTATGTAATAATTAATTGAGAAGAATTAAAACAAATAACAAGATATAGACATTCTCTTTTTCCATATAATATTATATTCATAAATTATTATTCATAATATATCCTGTAGTTGTTCAACCGATTAGCAATCTACTTTAATGAAATTTTATCTCGTTTATGTTAAATTTTCGGCAAGAAAATTCCGCATTATAGTTTAAAGCTCTATTTAGCTAAGGTATATCAAATAAGCTAAATCAAATAAGTTCAACGTTAATAAGGTATATAATAATATCCCTCAGCAGTAAGTATTTATATGTTCTCAGTTAATAGTTAGTCTAGTGTTTATCTTCATCAATCTTACTAAAAACAATGCAAACATTATGGCAATGCATCATAATTAAACAATAAATTTAAATTCTGATTGATTATATAAATTTTCTATAATTCTTCTGTAATTTTTCCATTTTTTGTTCTTCTAGTTGTTTAACTTCACATCATCATAAAAACGACAGACAATGAATCAGTTACATAATATCAATATTATCAAACACAAAATGACAAAGTCAAAGATGACATCAATAAAGCGAATTTGGTAAACAGCTACAACACAGCAACACAGTTAATAACACAGAGGCTCAACAATTGATTGTTGATCAATCATCACAAATATTCTTCTTTTGGAATTGTATCCACAATCCTTTATCTCTTAATAGGATGAACGAATATTAGGTATTGCAATAAAATTTTCAAACTAACAGCAATAGCATCTAAGTGGAAAACTACAAAAATCAAATTGTAAAATATTCATATACAATCTCCTTATAAAGCATTGCTCGGATAAAATATGGAAGACATAGATTTTAAATCAGATACTCTGCAAAACAGAAATAATATTAATAAAACGTTTCACTTTGTAGTAGAAGATTTCACATAGTCAGCAGAGACAACTTGTGAGATTTATTTCATCAACTCTAGAAAGATCGATAGCTGAGTAAGCCGTAGGAACAAGACCAGGAATTTAACTAAATTCACAAGTCTATAGAACTCTAGAGTTTCCTTCTAATACCGTAATAGAAGTAAAAGAGAATTGCTTCAAATATAAAATTTCAAAAAATCAATTTGTAAGCGTGTTAATGAGAAATAAAAAAAGTAAAGAAAATAAATAAATTGAAGCAATTGAAATATTTGAAATAACAAAACGTTGATAATATAATCATATTTGCCATTAACAATTAACAAAAATTAGGTACTAAACAAATATTTAAAGAAAAAAATCATAAGGAATCATCATGTAATCATTCTACATAATATTTTGATGAATTTCAGAGGAAACTGATATAGTCCAATGAGTTCAGGAAAAATTAAATAAATAGCAGAAAAATTATATAATACAGATTGAAAAATAATGAAGAGAATAAGCATGCAATTTATTTGCACTACATACTAAAATTACACCATCCTATAAATGATCAAATTATATTAAAATTAAGCACAATAAGAATTTTATGTAATATTAATTATACAACAGTTGCAGCTCTGTAAAATACTCAACTAATTACTACAATATTTAAAATTTAAATGAATAGATATTAGTTGAAAGAAAATAAGAAATATGAAAATAGTCTTCTTTATAATGAAAATTAATATCTATAATAAAAAATAAAATGTTCACATCCAATCTATGATGATGCTGCTTAATATTTTAGAAAATGATTGTCTAATATTTGGCAATATTTATGGCAAACTAAATCATGATTATTTTTTTTATATAAATTTCTATGCAGTAATGAAAATATTATTAATTAATTTCAGATGCCAGTTTCAAAAGTTGAATCTAAACTCGTTTGCTAAAATATAAATTTGACTGAAATTCTGCAATTTGTTCAAAATAATTTTCTTCGCTGAACAAACTTAAATTATTAAATTTATATAAAAAATGATAAAATACTTATATGTATATTATAAAATTTGTTGAATGGAATTCAGTTTAGTACACCACAATCCATCCATCCATTCATCAATCCATACAAATATCCATCCATCCATCTATCTACCCACCTAGTTATTAACTTTACAGTTAATAATACAATTCATATATAAAAATATCAAATGATCATATAAATACTAACAAGAAATGAAAAATCAATCAATCAGCTTACTAATCCAACAATCAACTAATCAATTAATTTATCAATTAATTGATTCATTTACCAATAAATCAATCCATCCACCTATTATAATCT
Source organism: Oconnorella tubifera (assembly GCA_034700105.1). NCBI lineage: Eukaryota > Metazoa > Annelida > Clitellata > Enchytraeida > Enchytraeidae > Oconnorella > Oconnorella tubifera. The sequence goes on from JAQIXG010002865.1 coordinate 15,626, forward strand.
AAAGAGTTGCAGTGTCGCATGAAATCAATTCTGTGTTATCCATATCTTAGAAATAACTATCATAATAACTAACTGAATGAATCGTAAATTCAGTATGCATTATATCAAGATATTCTCTCAAAATGTTAATTCTCAGCAAGAATACAACAGTACAAATTATGTGTAGACAAGCGATGTGCAACACACCAAATGACAATGTCATTTCTTTAACCAGTGACTCTGGACTAAGGTTTTAAATAAAAATTTCACCGGAAAACTCGCTTACCAATACAACACTGACCAGTATAGTAAAGTGTACGTAACAAACAAGTCAGATAGATCTGTGCTAACTGTTATTTTATTTTATATAGTACGATTTCCTCAAAATATATATTTACATAGGATAACAAAAATAGATTTCCAAGCATAAACACTCACATGCATAAAACACGACAACAATATCAATAAGTCAAATCATAAGCCTCTCATACAATGATTGTAACCTCAAGTTAAATATACAAAACGTCTAAACTTGAAATATCTTGATTCTGTAATAACTACTACTATCTTTGTTCGCTTGCTTGCTAAATACTTAATGTCACATCAGCACGAAAGCAACTCTTATTCACACAATTATATAATATAAACAATATTTAATCACAGCCAAAAAAAGAAAATATGATATCAAAGTGATGAGTGAACAATGATATCAAAGTGATGAGTGAACAATGATATCAAAGTGATGAGTGAACAATGATATCAAAGTGATGAGTGAACAATGATATCAAAGTGATGAGTGAACAATGATATCAAAGTGATGAGTGAACAAT
>JAQIXG010002866.1:0-16432 GCA_034700105.1 Oconnorella tubifera
TGTCACCATACGCCGAGTCAAAGTAGCCGAGTAACCCTGGACAATTGAGAGCTAACGCCTCTCGCATCACGTCTCGAAGCACCGAATTGAATGCGTTACGAAAATCCAGCTTGACGAAGACGTGACTTGAAGGCATATTGTCTAAGTACTGCCGGGACCGTGTGCCAATGCTTCCGCCCCTCCCTTAACTCCTACCCCCAACTGTCATGGTTTAAGTATTGCCGCACATTGTTCTGATACGTCCCGACATGCGACCTTAGCCACCAGTCTACGCAGAGTGAGACCTACAGCAATCGGTCTCACACCCCCATCCTTCTTTTCAAAGGCAAACAGAGCAGCTCTGAAAAGAAAGGGGCGTACCCAGATAGGAGTCAGACCAGCAAGGACAAAGTTAACAAAACAGGTAAGGGATGCAAGTAACGTTACACCTATCTGTCTGTCTGTCATGTCTTTTAAGTGCTGGGGTCTTAATCCGTCTGGGCCACCCGCTGATCCTGGGGGAAAGGATTTGATTGCGGCCAGGACTTGGCCGAGTCCAGCGCTCTAACCACTTCTCTAAAAAGCTTCAATATTAAAATCGGATAGTGTAATGATTAGCTATTTTGTCTCAAAAACTACAGATCTTAAATTCAAATCTCAGTAAATAAAAAAGCAAGTATAATACTTACGTAAGTGAAATCAACAAAGTCACAATCAACATCCACCATACCAACAGACCCTATGGAGTAACTTCCCTCCTGCTTGTAATGATACTGGCAAATTATAAATAATTACAATTAGGAATACACTGGGTACTTTCCGTGGTTGACTCAGCTGTCCATCGCTAGAATGAGTACTAGTTTTATTGGGAGGATCAGTAGGCTGTGTAATAGAGTAGACTTTATGAAAATTTAACAAAAAAATAATTAAGTTCTTATAATACGATATAAGAACTAATGTATTATATCTCAGCTGTAGACATTGTTTTATTAGAGGGTGCAGCAAGTTAGCAATATCGTGAGCGTTAAGGAAATCAAACCTGGACCTGTTGAGTCCATATTTGACTACTTCACTACCATCTACATTGTCTCTCAATGGTTAAACAGGAAGTTAATTCAAAGTTTTAAAGATAAGAATCTTACCTTTCCTTGAGTTCTATGAAATAACAGAGTGTGAATTATACCTGAATAAAACAAATCTAGAATATTTCACGTTTCAAAATATATATAAGTTATTACATGCTAGTCTGACTAGAAAAATCAACCCCAATTACTTCTTAGGATTAAGATTTGGATTAGGATTAAAATTAGGATTAGAGCTAGGGTTAGGATTTATTTTAGTGTTAGCAAGATTTAGAGAACTTAAGATGAATGAATTAATGGGAAGATTTGTGGGTTAATGTATTCGGGGTCATTTTGTTGAGGTGCCATCAGAAAGATCAAATTTTTAATTTTGTTTAATGGTATTCGATCGCACACTAGCTTTTCATAAGTAGAATTAAATATAAATTATTTAAGAACTGAATAAAATAAAACTGACTTGCAACAACTTCCTCAATCTGTCGCTCTTCAACTGACTACAAAACATATTAAATAATAATTCAAAGGTAATTTAAATAATAACAAACAGATGACAAATTTAAACAAGATAATCAATTATACTCTTGATTTAAGTAAATTTGAACTGTAAAATACTTGCTGCACCTTTAGCAAAAGGTCTACTTAAAACGTGTCATCTAAGTATAATATTATACTTTTATTTGCAGATTTGTAAAATATGATTGAAATTTAAACTCATTTAATATAAATAATTGCATTGAGTCAATTCAATTATCATATAAGACAATAACTATATTAAAATATCTAAATTTAAATAAAATAATTGAATAAATAAGAAATACATACCAACTCAAATGTGTGAGATCTTGCATTCATTGTAAATAGTAATCCTTGCAATTATTTAATCTTGCAATTGTAATGTTGCAATTAAATTGACACAGTTACATATGAAGCAAAATAGCAACAGTCAATTTATATATTTGTATTTATAGACAAAAAACGTTTACTTTATTGTACGTTTTCTCAATTAAAATATTAATTTTGATCCATCAAAATGGATATTATTGTTAAAATAAACGACTTATCTAAAGAAAGATATATAACATCGAATGATTTTACATGCATCAGTCAAATAAAACATTAGCAAAAAAAGGAAGGGGAGGGGGGAGGTGTCAAACAAAGACTTTTAACAGATATAAAACTGGATTTTTAAAAATTAGAAAAAATACACAAAATCTTACAGGCCGACTTTCATGTTCAAATAAACTGGACACGTTTAGCCCAATTCGTGATCTATGCAATACCACAGGACCGTCCTTTATACAGCATTGCATTTAATACATTTTATTACATTTAATACATTTTATTACATTTAATTCCAATTTTTCACAAAATTTTACGAAATATCCATCTATTGTTCATTTGTTCATTGATTTTCTTCGCATTAAAATTTCTAACAGTAGGAATAAGGTTTTAATTAAATTCCATATTTGTTAATAAGACATTGTTTAATTATCATCGGCTTCGACGTCCTTCGACGTTTATACATTTATTTTTTTAATTAAAAAATTAATAAAATAAATAAATAAATATATAATTATAATTATTGTTTACAAAACAAATAAAGAAGTGTTTCGCGTTCGAGAAAATAGGGGCATGTATTTATATCTGTATTTATATCTGTATTTATATCTGTATTTATATCTGTATTTATATCTGTATTTATATCTGTATTTATATATGTATTTTATATTTAGTCATGTATTTATTTTTATCTTAAATAGATATGAATAAATACATGAAACAAATAATCGTTAACACTAGATTGATAGAATCTATTCATTTTTATCCATACAGTCAAAATAAAAGTTACAATTTATGAAATATTTTCTATATATTGACAGTTTATAATAAAAATTATAGTGTTATAATTTTTTTTATAGTATTATAAAAAAAATGTTCCTTTATATATTGTCCCCATCCATCCCTTGTCCCCCCCTTATAAAAATATTCAAATCCATCAACTAATTCCAATAAACAAAATCACTTATCCAAATCTAGAGTCCTAACAAAGTATTTTTATTATTTAATGTGGGTGGGTGGGGGGCTTTTTGTACCCGGCTCTGAATCTAATAGTCGAGCGAAACATACAACACAACACACCAACAGCTACTAGGACAGCCAGACTGACAAACGATAGGACAGCCAGCCATATAAAGACAACCACAATGGACTCGCTGCTTGAAAAGTAGTCTACGTCATGCGATGACGTCATTGGTATATTATCTGAAATGTTAGAGATAGAATATAGACGTTATCAAAATGATGAATAAATAGACAAATTGTATTTTTATATTTTAAATGGTTTACTTTTGTATATAAATATTCATAGTGAATTTAGGGTTGCCAGGTGTCCGGTATATTATCGGACTGTCCGCTATACAAGTTATTGACCAGCTATATATAGAGGTCATTGAACCGCTATTCAGATCATTGACCTGCTATGTATAGAGGTCATTGACCTGCTCTAGAGGTCATTGATCCGCTTTATATAGAGGTTATTGACCCGCTGTAGAGGTCATTGACCCGCTATAGAGGTCATTTACCCGCAATAGAGGTCTTTGACCCTCTATAGAGGTCATTGACCCGCTGTAGAGGTCATTGACCCGCTTTAGAGGGAATTGACCAGCAATAGAGGTCATTGACCCGTTGTAGAGGTCATTGACCCTTTATAGAGGTTTTGACAACTAAGCAAAATGGGATGACATAGTTTTTGACCATTTGCTTATTACTAATAATTTAAAATGTTTCATTTATATAATAATTTCTCAATAGAAAAAGATGATTTTAAATTTTAAAATGTGGACTAATCTATTTTAAGCTTTTAAACAGTAGCGACGCCAGGGTGTCACAAAGAGGGAGGGGGGGGTATGGAGTTATCTTCTAAAAGTATGTGAAGACATTTTTGAAGTTATCATTCTATTTTTAGTCTCCTTATACAAATTTTTTATTAAATCATCATTGGATTGGGGGCATCATATCAACTAGCACCATTAACACTACAAAAATTACATTTTTACCCGCTATGTTAGAATTCCATACCCCCCCTCCCCATGGCCGCGCTACTAAATATAAACCGATATTTTAGGATGTTAGACTATCTTTAATGGTGTCCGGTATTTCTGTTCGAGAACGAACTGGCAACCCTTATAGGGATTGTTTTTTATTTAATCAAAATATATTATGTTAGGCCTTTAATTATAGGCCTATTATCTAATATAATTTTGTAACCAATATGATTCAAAACATAGTTGAATTATGTTATTAATGAATTATGTGCAACAGCATAATAATAAATTAAACTTTAAGGTTATAATATTTAAATATTAACTTTGAGTAAAACTGTAAAGTTATCATTTAGTCTAATTAATACATCTATAACTGAATAGAAGTACTATTTTTTTTCATAAATCTATCTAAAAAATCATTTTTTTTAAATACTCCACCTGTTTGTTGATTGACAAATTTCTCCCCTACTGGTATAAACATATTCAGTCCATCTATCCCCTGGGGCCCCGTGCCCCCTCTCGTCCCGCTAGAACCCTTAGGTCCTGGGACCCCTGCTGCGCCCTGCTGCCCCGGTGCCCCGTCAGTCCCCTGCATCCCTCCCGCTCCAGGGGAGCCACTAGGTCCCGTGGAACCAGTGTCCCCTATAGCCCCTGTAGAGCCAGGGGTCCCTATGTTACCAGGCTGACCGGGTGGACCATTGGGGCCTGTTGAACCTGTGGAGCCCTGTTATTTGAAATATTATGATAATATTTATTATAGTTAAAACTGTATTAGTTAAAGGAATATAAGTTTTATATTGAAAAGGAAGTTTTATATTTTTATGAAGAAAAATATAACAAATGAACTTAAGTGTTCACTTGGTTTCACTTGGTTTTTGTATTCTCATTAAAAAGTATACATTTCTAATAAATAGACATTTTCTTACAGTGATTATATATTGATGTTAAAGAATTAATTATAATGCGAAATAATTATGCTTAAATTATAACATATTAGAAAAATAAACTTTTCACGCTGATGTAATTTTAGAAATAAACATATTTAAACAAGAAACAAACGCATACTGTGCCCCCTGTGCTCCCTAGTGCCCCCGGTCTGCCTGTAATAGGGGGCATAGTTGTGGGGGGCAATGTAGATTGAGGCACATTGTATAATATCAATCCTGGTATACAGTTTACTTGTGATATGCCGTTATCTTTAATAATTATACTGGAATCTAAAATAAAAACGCACACCTTTTTTAACCATGTTGTTTACACATATATGATAAAGAAACGATTTAAATGTATTACACTCAGTATAATTGTCCCATTAAGTCTAAATTAGAAATATGTTAGGAATATATCATTGCTTCATTATACAATACAAAGACGTTGAATTTTTTTTTATTTCAACTAAGACGTTTAAAATTTCTGAATGAGTTTTCTTCTGGTTGTTATTTGACTGAATTTATTCTGAGTTTATGTATTCTCATTTATTGTCAAATTGTACTACATTCAATCTATTGTTATTTCGAAATAATTGTAAAGAACGATTGACGAAAAACGATTCTAACTTTAATTTTGTGTGTATTATTTTATTTGTATCGTTATATTTTGTTAATAAAATCATCATTAATTAGAAATTATCGTTACAATCTGCATTTCAAGTTGAAAGTAATTTGCTCTGCAAAAAAATCAGTCATAGAGCAAAACTCATTACATTCTGCATCCAATTTATATATTATGTCAGATTAACTTACCGTTATAAATATGAGCTGATAAGGCGATAGCGTAGGGTAGCTTAATTGTGTCAAATGTTATTGAATCTCCAACTTTTGGTATTTTAATGGAGTCTAAAGGTTTAACTACTCCTGTAGATCCTGTAGGATTGAAGGAATATTTAATCGAAGGAATAGTTGAAGTGAATGATACGGCTAAGCGGTCGCCTGGTCTGACGTAGATGCATTGTTGTGTTAGCAATCCTTCTATATAGATCTACAAAGGAATTAAAGATGATGTAAAATAAAAACGCACACCTTTTTAAATGATGTAACATTACGTAGGCCTATATTTAAAACATCGTAATGATCTTATACAGTAAGTTATACTGAAATGATTTATTTAAAATCAGAACAATGCCGTTTATTAATTTGCGTGCTAAGATATAGATCAGCGATTGATTTGGGTATTTAATCAATTAATTAATTCATTTCAGGATTTTTCTAATTGAGCATATTAAATCGTCTCGTTTTGACTCTGCTTTGATGTATCCTTTATCCGAGCTAGCGAAAAGTACACTGTAACATACTTACATCTTCACATTCAGTTATAGTAGAAGGAACTACTAGTATTTCTGATAACAGACTAAAAGTATTTGCGCTATTTTTAACCGGCCTGTAGACTTGAAAGCTTATAGACTGACCACTGTAGAAATTAGCTGACCACGCGAATAATATTCCTTCGTTTAGAATTTTATCGTTTATCATGTAGACTCCATTGCGCAGTGGTCCGCTAGGATTTGATACTGTACCGCTTGTTGAATTGCCAACTTCGTAAAAGTCGCAAAATACCGTTGAAATTGAAAATATTAATATCATGATTAAAAAATTAGCAATCATGATTAAAATTGCACACCTTTTTAAAGCTGCAATCTTTAATTATATTTGATCAAAATTCTCATAACGTTATATATCCAGACTTTTTCTATGTAACTAATTATAAGAATCCATTTTAGGAAAGTTTCGTATTAATACTGTTGAGTTTTTATCGGTTACAAATCACACTATTATATAAAGTATAAGTAACAATTTATGTTAATATAATATTTTCCTGTTTATGTGCTTTATATAATATTTGCGAGTAGCTATTTAACTCTGTCACGACTGAATATACAGTGCACAAACAAGAATTACAAATGCATTCGATAATAATCGTGTATTTCAATTTTAAAGCTCAGTCAAAGCTATGTTAACTAGTTAGCTTGGGTAACTGGACCGTAACGAGTTCAGTTAAGGTCGATTTCGTTATATTTTTAAGCAGGTAATTTTGATAATAAATATTTGATCATTTTATATTACATATGACATTTAAGAGCAAGTTAGAAAGATACTACAGGACTATTATAATAAAAAAAATGATATAAATCATGCAGTACGACTATTAAATATTAGATTTATTTTAATGATTCCTTTATTGAATTAAGTAGTCCAAAATATTATATCTATTCATTTCAATGAATACGTTATCTTTTTATTTCCAATATTCAAACCTTAAATGAAAATTATATTTCAATTTGTGTATTAACTTGCATATTGAAAAAATCTATAATTACACAAAAGTTAATTATTATGTAATAATCATACGACAAATTATCATAAAGTAAGTCTTTTAATACTTTAATAATAATTTAATACTTGCATTGCATAAGTGTTATTATTTCACATTTTATGACAAAATTAATAAAAATTTAACGTTGTGCCGAAATTGTTGAAATTTGTACCGTGTTATCATTTTGCTCTTACTCTACAGGCGGATGCTTCAATAAGAAATATAGGTTATAAGTATATTATTAATCTGAAACCCCAATAATAAGATAATCTCACTGACACTTGATAAACTGTGCTCTAATGACATTAAAAATGTTTCGTTTGCGAAGTGGTTGCACTTTGCTGCTCGACGCGACGCAGGTTCGAACCCCAGCATGTAAGTTTATTTATCTCTTTATTTGCTAATTTTACTTTAATTGTCAATGAAATCCAATTAATGAGCATATAACATAACCTTTAACATTATTACGCAATTCTAATGACTTACTTATGGAATAAACATACTGTAAATCATAGGTTACGTTAACTACGTTACGTTAATGAAACAGTTTATACGTAACAATTTACGTCACAATCTGCGTATATTAGATACGTATAAAAGTTATGCAACTATCACACATTCGTTAATAAATGCAGATGTTAATTTTGTGGTAAGTAATAAATTAATTTGCAATAAAAAGGTGTGTATTTTTTTTCCGTAGCAAAAGTCGCCGCAGACCTTTTTTTCTCTTCTAATCGGTCACTCAGTGCTGCCACTAATGCTTTTTCGCATTTTTCGTACGCGTCACGTTTGTGGCCACAACGTTATTTACAATCAAACGCTTGCGTCACGTTTGCTCGCACGCTACGTCCGAAACTGAACCGAGTTTTATGCAACCTCGAATATTCAGGAAATAAATTTATGATGGAAAGAGCTTATCGTTTGAGTATGTTCCGTTATCGGCATTCTATGCAGAAAACTGCAGTTTCGGAAAATGTCGAAAATCATTCCGAAATTTCGGAAAAATTCCAGACACAGGAAGCGGAATTGTCTGAATTTTCCGAATTATCAGACGACTGTTTACACGAGAAACTGTACAAACCAAATACGATTGACTCAATCAAAGATTCGAGTCAGAAAATAAAAACTTTTGAATGTTCGGCTGTCGAGTTAAACCAAAATGAAAATTTCATTCCCATTCAAAATTCGTTTGAAATTTCCCAAACGGTTAAAAAGACAGAAAAAGTTGAGGAGAATAAAGGGGGGGAGGAGGTGGTGGGGAGGGGGGAGGAAAGGATGGGTTTATTTAAACGGTTTCATCACACGTATAAACAGTACGGTAAAGTGTTGGTGCTTGTGCATTGCGCTACATCAACAGTTTGGTCTGCTGTCTTCTATTATATAGCTATGAGGTTTGAAAAGTTTAAAGTATTTAGTTTCAGATTTTTATATCAGTACATAGCAGATTGTGGTTTAATAACTTAATTACAAATAAGCTTTAGTTTTTATATCGTTGAAGTTGTTTGTTAGAACAACTTCAACAAGTGTAGAACAATTGACAACTAGAGTAGAAGATCTAGTTGTCAATAAATTAAATTGATCTAGTGGTTAATACTCTGGGCTGTGCAACCAAAGGTTGCGTGTTCTATGATGGTGATTATTCAATATTTGTCTTTTTTGTAAGATTAAAGTTTAGGTTAGAAATATGGTTAGATATTATGTTAGTTAGAATTGTGATTCATACATTTCCGTTTACATTTTTCATACATTTTTACATACATTTTCACAGTTTCATACATTTCATACAGTTTCATACATTTTTACTGATTTCAGCTAGCACATTTGTACATCAAAAAAGATTTTTTACATTATACAATAAATGAAATAAACAGCTTTTAAAAGCTCTCACTTAGCAGTATATTACAAGAAATTGTAATATTGATAATATTGATTACATATGCTGGTCCTATATCTTAATGCAATTTTATTGTACAAGATATAATCAACATTAACTCAACTATCAATTAAGTCAATAATTTGTATTTTAGTGGTGTCGATGTTGAGCCAGCGCTTCGCTGGCTTGGAGCCAGTGAGACAATCGTTTCATTCTACACAATGCCAGCGGTTGGCAATGCTGCTGTAGCGTACCTCTTCTACAAGCTAGCCACCCCGGTCCGCTACCCCGTAACAATTGCCGGAACACATTTAGCGGTTAAATTTTTACGTCGTTGGGGGCACATGCCCCCGGTGCCCAGCGAGAATTCCCTTAGGTCCCTGGTGAGTGAGGGAAGGAGCCAAGCAAGGGTTAAGTTGGGGGAGTACCAGGATAAGATGGAGGATTTGAGGGGGGAGTTGCAGGAGAGAAAGACAATGATTAAAAGCGGACCGAAGTAAAAAGATTTTGTTGAGAAATCAGAATTGGTGAAAATTGATAGATTTTTATTATTTTTTAAATTTATGTAGCAATTAAATTCATAAAAATAATAACTTATAATCTAATAATCTGTTTGTTTAAGACTGTACGCATTTACAATTGACAAGTCTATCCATTAAAAGCGTAGATGTAGTTTTCTTCTTCATATATAAGATTAACGGGAGTCAAAAAAAAGGTAGCTCACAATATTATTTTCTGTTATTTCCAGTTATTCGCTTAAATCAGAAAGATACATTAAGGATTGTTAATTGAGAAATGTGATAATAATGTATTTGATGTTATTTTTTATTGATTATTGTTTTAATTAATGATTATTGACTGACATTGATTGTTTATAAGTTAAGAATTATTAGTTATAAAATATTGAAGTTATTTACTGTTGAATTTTTATTCAAGAAATGAAGAAAACTACTTGGATACTATATCATACAATGATTTCTCTTAATTTGAAATTAAATGGAATTAATTTCACTTATAATCTTCAAATAAATAGAGAATTTAGTGAAAATGAGTTTAGTATAGCTGTTATTAAAGTTACAGAGAAATGCGTAGAGGTGTATTTAGATAAATCAATTAATTATATGAAAATATCAAATAAAGTTGACACCTTTTTAAAGCAACATGTGTCATCTGTTTGAGAAAGTTGTTCAGAATTGAAGTTCAGTCTTGAAATTTTGTTTCAAATTAAAGTTATAATTCATTTACATATGTACTTTCAATAATTCATGCATTAGTTGAGTTTAAACACTTTGATGAGTGCTTTGTTTTTACGATTTATCATTTTAAATGATGTTTTTTATGCAGTGTTTTAATTTTTATTTGAACATTTATATTTGAATAAAAACTGTACTTCATATATACAGTTAAATATATACGTAATATATGACATTTTGACACAATGTATACGGATGTAAATGCTACCTTTTTAAAGTCATTGTTCTTGTCTATAATTCATTGAATTTATTATATAAAATATTTTCCTGTTTGTTAATCTAACACACTGATTCTCAACAAATACAAATTTTTTATTGAGGAAATTAATTTTTAATGTTTGCGACCCACCCCTCCCCATAAAATAAAAAATAATATTTCATGTAACAGTGAAATGGTGGTCCTCAAAGTAATATTTATAAAAATTCACCCCCATTAAAAGTATTGAGACTCACTAGTCTAATAGTATTAACTAAACTGTATTTACATGATTTTATTCTACACAATAAACTGAAGTTAAAATCTTGTTTATTTGTGATATTTGAAATGACACTGTAATGTTGCTATATGATTATAATAATTAAAAGTCGTATATAAGTTTAAGATAATTAATTTTGCGTTAAATTTAACGCTATATCACATTTTCTACACTCTTCTCACGCGTTTAACATATCTAACATCTATTTCACATGTATCAAACATGTGTGTTAATAAAGCATGTGTTAATAAAACATGTGTTTCAAACTAAACAGGTGTTTTAATAAAACTTGTGTTTTAAAAAACATGTGTTTTAATCAAAACACATGTGTTTTAATCAAAACACATGTTTAATCAAGTTCACATTTCACAAATAAAACACGTTTTATTACAACATGTGTTTTAATAAAACACATGTTTTATTAAAACATGTGTTTTAATAAAATACATGCTTTATTAAAACATGTGTTTTAATAAAACACATGTTTTAATAAAACACATCTTTTAATAAAACACATCTTTTAATAAAACATGTGTTTTAATAAAACATGTGTTTTAATAAAAGATGCGTTTAATATTTTTCTAACACGTTTTAAACATTAAGACTAATAGACGACCTAAAATTAAAAGTTCACGTTTCACAAATATTCGATTTAAAAATCGTTTCGTCTGAAGACTCTAAACTAAATTTTGAATTTCCTAAACTGAAGCTTTCACGTGGAATAAATGATCGCTAGTATCTGGAAGCAATAACAAAAACTTGTTTATATCAGTGAATAAAGACTTATAATGTTAACGGTGTAAAATATATAAATCTATTGAAAAACAATGCACATGATATTGCATGAATGAATTTGTATAACAAAACTTATACTAACCGAAAGTGACATACAGCTACAAATTACTCCTTGCAAAAATTAAAGGCAATGTTATTTCAGAAATTGAACTTAATGAAAAATAATTGACTGAAAAATAAAGTTAATACACTTTAAAATGAAAAGTTTAGAAAATGTGTATTTAAAGAAAAAACTGTACTTGTACTATATAAAAAACCACACGAAAATATTATTTGCTATAATTTATTTTAATAATTAAATGGAATAATTATTGAAATAAATACATTAAATACAGGAGACAATTCTATGCGTGGACCTGGAGCAATTTAATACTATTCAGCTGCATTATATAGATTTCATTTAGAGTAAAAAAAGGTAAGTTGACGTTTTAAACACAAAAAGTAAACGTGAGATTCAAGTATTTCAAATTTTAAATGTTATATACATAAGATTGAAAGTGAAAAAAAGGTGTTTCTTACCTATAGTAATTAGGTTTAAAAGGTCCAGCTTTGCTGAGACCCAGGTACTTAGCTTGCTCCTCAGACAATTCAGTCAAATGTGCGTCAAAACTTGGTAGATGTAAGCTAGCCACGTATTCATCTATAGTAATATTAGAATAAATATATAATATATAATAAATAATAATATAAGAATACACATAAAGATACATGCGTGTAATTTACATAATGTCAACTGCCTATGTAAATGCAATGTAAGTTAGATCGAGCGTTTATGACGAAAATAAATTAAAATGTTATTAAAAAATTAATCTAATTAATCAATCATCATAAAAATATACAATTAAGAAAATGTTACATAATAATACAATTTAATACACTGCAATGCAGTTACAAATACAAATAAATACACAAAATAAAAACTTATGGTTAAAATCAATACCTTTTTTTATTCAACAAATTACCTTATAAATTAACAAGTAATAAACAAATGATTTAAATTTATCCGAAGCTTTACGATACAGTACACAGTTAATCAACTTAAATGCTAATATAAAGTACATCTAGTAAAAAGGAAATCATTTTCTTGCAATTAAAATTCAATTTTAAAGGAGTTCAAATGAAACGAACCCATTTTCTTAGGAAGCAAATAAACGTCTTGTTTATAACGGGCTCCTGGTGCATTGAATAATTCAATGAGAGCCAGAGCTTGTGTTGCGGCAGTGATCGACACAACAAACGAAGGTATACTAGAACAACTTAGGTTTATTAATCGACCCTAAAACAAGACATTCAGCATCTATTTAATAAATTTAACCTCGAATTAGTAAATTTAACTTCAATGTAATAAATTCAATTTAAATTTAATAAATTAATAAAATAAGAAAAAAAAGTAAAAGCGAATAAAGCCTGTTTACAATACCTCGGCTAGTAGTATAATTCTTTTGCCATCAGGCCAAATGATATGGTCAACCTGAGATCTAACCCTCTCCCATGTTAAATCACGAGTTCTAAGACTGTTCTAAATCAACATATATAAAGGTTGAGAACTACTTAATTATTTATAGCAATACTTTGCAACTGAACAGAAATAAGTACTGATCGTAATTAAAAGTTATCACCATTCAAAACATTGAAACAAGATTAAAATTATAGATATATAGTATGAATCAAGATTAAGAATAGATTCAAATAAAGAGAATAAAGATATATCCAGATTCACAATCTTCATATATAGAATCATGATACATAATATCAAATTTCATACTTTTGATACATAGTATCAAATGAACAGTCTAATTAACCAAATTGAGTTTAACCCTAAATCAAACATACAATATCATGTTTCAAGCTCTTAATTAAGTAACAGAATAAAAAGATAAGAAATTAGAATTGTGTTAGAATTCTAACCACATCAATTTCCATATTAGAATGTCCCATGTTACAAACGATACATCCATTCTTCAGTCTGTCCATATGCTCTCTTGTTACTACATTCTTGTTGCCTTGAAAAGAAAAACCAAAATTAAATATTGTCTCTTAGTTTAAAAAAATGCTCATTACACTTATTTATCAAAATACCAAATATAATAATTAAGAATGTAATAAGTTTGTTAATCTGTTGGTTCATTATTAATAATTAATTATCTGACAGAATATATTCAATTTTATAATGTTAAAGAAATTGATTACAGTAGAAATTCTGATAAATTGAAATAAAATTATATCATTTCATAGTTATAGAACGTTTACTGGCATAAAAAAGGTTTAATTTTGAATAAATTTGTATTAGTTTCATGCATGCTAATTTATATGATTAACCTAATATTTTATCTTTAGTTTAATGTCTGGATTACCGTATTATATGAATAATATCTCAAACGTAGCAATCAATTTAAGCGTCTTACTAAAGGATGCCGCAAATTAGTGAAATAATGAGCATTCACTGGAATTGAACCCGGACCTGTTGCGTCCGAGTCCTGCACTCTAACCATTCTGTTATCAAGCCTTCATATTATTCTTATATATCTTATTTCATGATACATACAGTAGTATCAAAAAATAGCTTTTCAAGCTATTTTCTTGTTTAAAATACATTACATTCTACTAATAGAAGTTTTAAAGGAACTAAAGGACTAAAGTTTTAAAAGGACTAAAGGAAGTTTTATATTAAAATTAATTCAAATCAATAAAAATAAAATATAATAAGTATAAAATATTAAATACCAGTGCAAGTGATGATTATATCAACATTACGTACAACTTCATTTAGTTTTACAACTCTCAAACCATCCATGCTACAAAAATAAACAGTTTTTAAGCAGAAGAATAAAATAGGCATAAAACATAACAATAATGGAGTTGGGAGTAGTAAGAGATTACATTCCGAAAAGGAAATTATTATTTATAACAAACTTGTAATGTTTTAAAAAGGTGTCTAAAAAATTGACACAAACTTTGAAGTTTTATATTTCCAATACTATGAAATTTCAATCTTATATACAATAATGTAACATATATCACGGTTAAATATTCTGTAACCTTGATGTAAGTTATAAAATATGTAAATCTAAATCCTCATTATAATTTCAACATTTTTATACATAACATTTAAAATCTGTACAAATTAAATACATATGTACTTAACTCACAAAGGAAGATTTGAAATTTGACAAAAATTACATTAATTCAATTAAGAATTAAAACTATTTTTATCCATTTAAAACTGCCTTTTAAACGCGTATAAATATACGAATTATATATACATAAATACTATACATGTATTATACAAGTATTATACCAAGCTTGCAGTGCACATATGGGGTCAATTTCAGTGACCAGCACAATGGCCCCCTGTCCTTTAAGGGCCGCACAGCACCCCTTACCAACCTGATTAATTAAATAAAAATTATCTAATTCTAAATTTATAGCGTTTTTAATTTTAAACTTAAAACTAATTCATTTCTATGTTAAATCCTAAAAATGTGGTGTAACTGTTGTTAGCTTTGATTTAAAATAAATAGACATATATTTACCCACTTGTAATACTTTTGAATTCTTAATTATTCAAAGAGATATTGAGAGTACAATTCATAAAATGAAATTTGTGTTAATTTAAATAATAATAATAAATACTAAATAATAAAGATAAGACTACCTCTCCATATCCACAAACTAGAACTTGTCTGCCTCCAAACATTACGTCTGTGGTGCGTTTTAGTCTAAAAATTAAAAAATTAAAAAGTAGAGACAATAATAGAGGCTTCTAGAGGGAGCCTGCTTAATTGCAAAAAATTTTTTTTAGATTTTGGTTAAAATGTGCAAGGCGCGCGGTTATTGCAGCTATTTTATAGGACCATGATGTCATCTAATTATAGTAACACAGTGATAGTAAAAAGTAAAAGCATTTAGTGACATATTAACTGTGTGTCTGTATAAATTAAGTGATGAGTGAACGCTTCACTTTTAACACAGCAGAGCAGTCAATCATTTTTTTTGCGATGGAAGAGATATGCGTTTATAAAACTTAAACTGATTTAATTCATAAAGGTTACACATAAAATACAAAGGGTGCAGCAAGTAAATAATATATTAAATGCAAGACTCAAATCCTGGACCTTTTGATTACAAGACAAAGTTTTGCAGCTAAATCTAGGTTTAAACTAAGTTTAAACCCTAGTTTTATTGCAAGTTTGAGTAAAATCTACAAAGCACAAACATATTGCAATTATTTCATAGATTCCAGATCTATTTATAGCCTTCATATTAAATTACAACATAGTGGCTTTGCGTGATTTAATTAAATATTATAAAACAGCAAGATTTAATACATAAATAATCACCATGAAACTGGCCATAAATAACTAAACTTATACATATTTAATATTTATAATAAATTTCTCATATAATTAATAAAAGTTATTAAAAATCATAACTAACGCATCGAGTACAGATTCACGACAGCTGTAAAGATTATCAAACTTTGTCTGAAATAAAAGGCAACAACTTTGTCTAAAATTATAATACACAACTTTGTCCAAAACAGAACACATAAATAGCTTTCTAAACAGCAAATAAAAGCAATGTAAAGTACATTATAATTCAGTAAATAATTTTACGAATA
>JAQIXG010002867.1:0-16432 GCA_034700105.1 Oconnorella tubifera
TAGACTGTTACTCTTACAATAATAAACTATTTTTGTTCTTGATGTCCATTTTGAGCAGATTTTGCATGAATAGACTAATACACATACAATAACGAACTGTTTTTTTTATTGATATCAATTTTATCCTCTTTTATAGCCATTTTGTCCGTGTCCATTTTGTCCTAGGCTAAAATGGCCATGGCCATTTTATTCGTGTCCATTTTGTCCGTTTACCATTGACTACAATGTCATTGAAGATCAAGACTGAATTCCTTGCACGATCTCAACCAAACTTTGACAAAATTCTGAGAATAAACGTGATGTTATTTTAAACCCAAATCCATGTATGAATTTTTTAATGAAAGCGCCAGTTTAAAGAAACGGATTATACAGCACCAATACTGTAAACATTGATGACATTCTATGAAAGGGCATTTCAGAGAAATGTAGAATTAAGGGATTAAAGCGAGTTACAATATTCACGATTACTAATTTAACTATAGATGAGCACTAGTTATTTTAAATATATAGGCCTACGGCTCATTTGATGTTCACATAACAAAACAATTCATTAACAGCGTGCAAGTAACTAATATAATGGAAATTAGTGATTTAAATTAAATTGTAATTTAAATTAACATAAAGCATTGTGTTATGTTCTGTTATGTGTTATTCCTTGTTATGTATCAGACATAACAAGGAATATAACCAAGCTACATTATTAAACCATATTATCTACAATTTCTACAAGTACTAAATATTTGGCAAAATTCTATGACGTCAGTCCTGCTATAAAGAAATCCGTTTATCATTCTGACACTTGACTTTATGCGCAGACCACTCGAAAATGTAAACATTAGCTACTTACAGACTCGCCCAGTATTGTCTCCTTGGTTCAGAAATAGAGATGATCTATTAATAAATGCTGCGCTGATATTTATAGCCTGAATGCCCAATGTATATCTGTTACGCATTCTAATTCAATATTACTCTAGATTCTGGATTGGAATGATAAATTAATTAAAAATCTGTCTATTTTTCTATATCCGCAGTTCGATACTTGATAAACTGACACAACATAAATGAAGTACATTTTAACGAAATAATTACCCTATCCCTAATCTCTACACTGCAGAAACAAAGAAAGATTTTTTACATCTTCGGGAATCGAAGCTTTTATCGCTTTAACTCTAAGTAATGCATAAATTTGTTTCATATTAACAATTTTCTTCTAGCCTATATTTTCACCGGCGTACAACGGCTGTTATTTTTTACATTATATGTTCCATTTTATATGTTTCACCAATGTTTCAATGACTTTTTTAACTGAGAACACAGACAATTAAAATAATATTATACAGTGTATAATACGAGTATATAACATCGTTAATTTAAGGTATTATAATTTAATTCAATCAGCCTCTTAATCTTTAAACAAAAACAAGTCTATATTATAGACAGCTGTAGATTCAACAGCAAAGCAGACAGACATAATGATTATTATTCATTCAACAACAGTGTGCAAAATCTACTTAACACGTGACTGAAGACTATAAACTGTCTGCATTTCCTCACAGTTCGCATGCGCATGCATATAAATAGTTACAATTAATATGATACTAGACCTACAGATACCACTCCCTGTATTCAGTGAGTTGACTTTGACAGACATAATATCAAAACTAGATGTCTCAAATTTAGTTAATTTCAACTTTTAATTGTAAACAGGTCATAGGAAAATTTCGCATTTAAGACTTGTTAATTTATTTTAAAGACTTGTTAAAAATATTAATAATATGTAAACTAACATATAAAAACTATCATTCTGATATAATTTGCGTCTTGGGCTCCAAAATAGGCTATTGATCATATTTAGTCGTTCCTTTTCAAAACTTCGAACTGATTCTTCATTAGTTGGTCTCTGATTTCAATGAAGCGACAATTTATTAAAGATAAAATATCGACATTAACCCTAGCAGAAGATACAAAGTTATTCGAACATTGTATCAATTAGTTAAAAAATAAAGATTTGTATTTTTGTATTTTTGTAAATTGTATGCCCGACAAATACCTTGTAGTGATATGCAATGTATGCAAGTGACAAAATATTTGATACACATCGGGATTCGAACTGCAGACCGCTCTAACGTTTGCTCCCTTTACTGAATCGTGAACAAACAACAACGTATGAACATCAAACAGACACAACATTCATTTAATTTATGCGCACGATATAAACAATGCATAACGATGTTTACTGTTTGCGTTCGCTGTATAAAAATAAGGTCACTCATGTCGACTCCATATTTGGACAACTTTTCTCTTTAGACAGTCAGGCGCGATTAATCAATTACTAGCTCCTGCGGCGCGTCATTACGTGACGCAAGCCGCAACGCGGTGCCGCAGTGTTCTGCGTCGTAGTGCTGCAGTCTCTTGCGTCAACACGTAGCGTCTGGACAGAGACGTGTAGTTTGGCGAGCTTCCAGGATTGCACGATACCTGGCTGGATGGGGACTCACTGTTTGGGATCTGTCGTTTAATAGAATGTGATAATATTTGTTTTCGCCCGGAAAAAAGGTGTGTGATTTGTGGCCTTTAAGTTCAAGTTTGAAGAGAATTGTTAATAAAAATCAATATTATCATTATTTATAACGATAATATAAAAATTGAAAACTAAATAATTCTGAAAGATGTAATAACTAGGATATTTTTATGCATCAATATATCACAATTACATTTAATTTAAGATTTTTAGATTTTAGTAGACTAGTTAAATTATTGATTATAGTATACTGTAGGGTCGGATTAAGTTCACTAATGTAGGCCTATACTAGATTGATTTGAAATTATTACATATTTTTACTCACTTTATGAGATTGTCTATACTACAATCGTGGAAAATATTATTTAAAATTTTAGTATCATAATATTTCTTTGCTTTTTAATTTCAGATCAAGGATTCAGAGACAAAACATAACACTGAAGAAAATGATACAAATTTTACAAGAAAATTACTATTTCCATTGTAATAACAATTTTGAAATAAGCTATAAACTAACAATTTAAATAATAATGTGTGCCACGTTTGATATATAGCAATAATTATAATTAGTTAATTAAATGCTAATGGTAAAGTCGACATATATAATTATAACGTGTAATTTACTGAGAATTATTCGCCAACTATGGGCCCAGTGTCTCGTCTTAATATGTTGACATAAATCTAGTCGCAAATTTTTCTATAGACTATTAAATAGTTGGTCACCTAAACCGGATCAGAGCAATTCCGACAAAACTGTAACAAAGTTAATAATTGTTCTAAAAATGACTAAAGACTATATAAAGAAATTAATTGAAAATAAAAATTGTCTTTTTCAAAACGTTATTTGGAAAGACAATCTCATGGTAAGCTATATTCAACAACGCAAAAAGCTTAATTAGACTTAGTGATAAAATGATAATGCAAAATTTCCATAAAGGTAGAATAAATGTAATGGCGTTTAATTCAATGTCATTCTCGTCTGTATACATGCAAATTTGTTTTTGCAAGTTTTGATGAATGGATATTTGATGATGACGATTTCAATAGTTCTTCAAACTTGTTGTCATGTCAAAAGTGAAATCTAGAAACTGCGTCTTAGTAAAATATTCATTTATAACAAACTTATAGAACTAAAGATAATTTATTGCTATAATTCATCTTGTTTGGAGACTAACTGTAGGCTCAGCATGGAAATCACCACGACAAATTAATTCTAAATAATATTTACGACTTATTTGATTAATAAGAACATTACACCCTAGGTCTAGTGTCAATGACTTTAAGTAAAAAACGACATATTTGTTGATAAAAATTATGAATTTTTTTTTAAAGAGAAGAAATTACAATATAGTTCGTACTGTAGCCCGCATTGTACGAATAACTTAAATGTCATTTTTGAGTAAAAAATTGTTCTAGAAGTTTAATTAGGCTAAAAGTATTAAAACAAATAAATGCTTTCTCGATGTATACTATTTTTAATAAATTTGGGTATAAATCTACGTACACGTTATGAAATGTTTCTGATAATCAAGTTAAACTAATATTTTTTCTGTTTTCATTATTTTTAATGTATAATTTTGCGAGATTTTATGCAAAATATGAAAGCATACACTCGATTATTAATTTCGACAGAATATATTTTATATATCCAGCCGACAAAATGTGAATACTAAACCTACAGTGTGTAAGCATCATTTGATAATAATAACAGTCCACTGCCGTACAACTGTCGTTTATTTAGCATTTTTTACCGATTTTGTCTCAATCATCTAAATTGATGAACCGTTTATAGGACGAAGCGAACTATGCATTGGAATCAATAAGTACCCAGTGGCTCGAGTGCAAAGTACTGGGATGAATGACAATGTACGTGTAGGACATTTGTTGAGTACTTTTATAAGTGAATCAAGTACGCGTCAAAGATAAGCCTTTCACAGCTATTATAATAGAACCAGTTTAACGCAGACTACCTTTGTATTATACAAATAAATACTGTAGTGTTAAAAACAAGTTTCCATTACGATAATCTATGCTAGTCATCGTGGCTGTCTTACTGTATTAGAAAAACACAGCTTATCTTTTTGATATAGAGTTTAATATGTAATTGTTATATATTGTTCAAACTATCTTATGATCAGAAATCAGAAGTGTTTTATCCCTAACCCTAAATTATATTATAATTGTTTAATTCATATACTGCCTTGTAAGTAGATTATAATCGACTTATCTTTTGCTTTATCTAAAGCATATGTAAGCAAAGAGTGCTATAATAGTAATACTAGTAATACTATAATACTTGATGACTAATTTTAATTTTCACTGATATATTTGAAGCATTGTAGGTATACGTTTATTTTAATATTGTAAATGTAAGCCCAGTTGGAAATCTCAATATCAGTTTTTCTCTTTTTAACTTAAGTTATGTTTGTCTTTATTTTATGCGCACAATAATTTCAAACACTAGACTTACAAAATGTCCGCTTGTCGGCGCGACATCTCAGACATAGCCAAAAAACAGTCGCAGAAATAATCGTTATAGGAGTCGATTTTTAATTGTGCGCATTGAGAATAATTGCAAAGCTTAGATAGTATCTATAGTAAGCTAAATACTATAGAAATATAAAAATGTCTCGACAAGTTGTACTATATTGCAATGTTTACCTACTACAACAAGTGACGAGTTTCTCACAATAAACTTTTCAAACATTCCATTATTAAAAAGTTAATACAGGCGACGGCGGGGCTGTAGTCCTTTATCCTGATGAGAAGAATACATAAGGTATGCATACTATTGCTATTAAGAAAAGCTTCGTTAATAAATAACTCGAGAATATAATTACTGTGTCGGTAATTCATTATTTTTTTCATTCTTTATAATTTTTTTCCTTTTTTATTCAAGTAAAATTACAATTTCTTTCTATTGAAATGTTTTCAACTGAAACATTTTCTGTTTTCTAAAAACTGAGGTAATTTTACAATAATAACATTTTCAGAGAAAATAATGGCCATATTTCCTGCTGTCCATTCGAATATTTTCATTTGATTAAAAATTGAAAATTTACAAAAATAAGTGGAAGATTCAGGCAGAGGTATTTTTTTCCAAAAGTTACACCCACAAAATGCCAGTAATAAAGTATCCCCCGCCCCGAACTCTAGTATGGTGCAGTAATGATATTTTTCTAGTTAAAAGTGTTATGAATAGTTTATGATGCACTCCGCGTTAGATAGAAAGTCTAATCGACCTTGATTAACTTTATTTCTATTCATTTCTATAATCTGATTAATAGAAGTATTCTATATAAAGGAAGAAACTAAAAGAGAACTAAGAAACAATATACTTTATTATTTATAGAAGTTCATACAATGAATGAGCAATACACAGCACGACATGTACAGAAACATGCAAACAAACGTTTACAGATACTCTATTCAGAGCAGTAAAATCCTTAATTTTTTCTTAAATACATCAATATAAGTATAAAATATAGCTGTTAAATCAATAAAAATTCTTCAATTAAAGTAATCAATTTAATTAAAATTAATAATAGTAAGATGCAAATGTTGTCAAACAATAATCGCCAAATGAGTAGATCTAGTTAATCTAAAAACAGCTTAGGTGATTTTTAAAGTTGAAAGATGAGCAAATAAATAAAACCCAATTCTGCACTAAAACTAGTTTCAAAAGCATTAAAACATAAGCGAGTTTGAACTAGTTAGTTTAAGTTTCAATATCCTGAAATAAGAACCAAGTTAATATAATGTTCAAAATTTGTATACAACTTATTCATATAGTTGGACACCTTTTTCTAAAAACAATTTACAAGGTTAAGATTAAATAAATACTCAAAAATTTGATTATTTTAGTAATTTAACTTTAAAGAATAAATTAGCAGGCATAATCACAGCACATTCTACTACAGCGAAACTACATTCATAACTACTTTGTTGCTACAAATGTGCAGGAAAATCCTACTTTGCTGCAGATTACAATGCGGACATATATGAACAAAAGGCAACTCGAGTGCAAGACAAAAACGACCAGCATTAATACATAAATAGATGCAGTTAGATCTTTAGCGTGCGTAGCCGGAATGCTGACAAGCTGAGAACATTATATTACCTTGCCCTTTGCTTATATAACTCGTAAACACATAAAAAGAGATGTAGAACAGTATTGCAAGGCTACGTAAGACAAAACAGACACCTTGAAATAACTTGCGAGGAGGTATTATAGAGAACATTTATTTAGATAAACTTGTGTAGGTGTGCAGATATAAAATAGATATTTTCGGATATAATAATAATACAGGCATATTCATTGTTTTATCAAAAGTCAAACTGTCTATGGTAATGGAAAATAAATTGTAAGTAACACGCTATTTATAGATTTAAGTGAAAGAGAAACATTAATAATTTATATAAACATTAATACAAATTTCAGTTATACTCAACATTTAAATACATAGCGGCTTCTCTGTCATATAATGACCACAATGCAAAAAGGCTAATTTATTACCAAATTCATTAGAATAATTAAAAACTTTAAAATACAAGTCAAATCTAAACAGAGTGTCTAATTACATAAATATTTATTACGTAATATAAAATATTTATATAACAAACAAAATAATTTCATAAGATTTGTACAGTCTAATTAATAAATAATGATCATAGATTGTAAGATTCATGTTACATTTGAGCATTTAGATTTACCCAATATTTCACATTTCAAAATAATTTGATAAATAATATTTAATACTGCGTAAAAAGCATGAGCGCTTAATTAGCATAAATAATTCAAATATGAAGGCTAATTTGCATACATATTTACATCTATACCCAAGTTCTACAATATTTTTATAACATTGATTTTCATTTTTCAAGGTTGTAATGTAGATTTTGCAAAACTGTTAAAAATTAGTTTTAGTTGCTTAAAAAAATAAAAAATTACTTGTTTAAAAATATAAGTCTAATACTAAAAAGATACTTTGAGATTCTATGAATCTATGCAACGAATCATACCAATAAAATACAATTGAGATACGAGATTAAATATGCAGGTATTCCTTTCATATACTGTATACTAATTTCTAATTCTTATTTATATCCATTACTAATTCCAAAAAATTAGGCCTATTATAAACTATAGCTATTTACTGTCGTAACCTCATAGTAAGTTTATCTTATTTAAACTCACATTATAGGCCAATATGCCTAAACATTAAAAGCAAAAATAAATAGAAAAAAAATGCTTCCCAATTATTTATATTTATTTACCTATTAACCGAAACAAACAAAACAACAAAATAAATAACTACATGATAATCTCACGATGCATTGACCTATACTTCAACATTGATCCTATTACAACAATAATTACTTACACATACTAGAGTGTTAAAATTTAGCACAGCATTTAACATAGAAAATGATTGCACATAACTGTGCAAAGATTAGCCAACATCACAATAATTTACCTAATACTTGTAAACACAAGATGTGAACATCTTGCAGTTTGCAACTGTCACTGTTTTGCTACAGTTCTTTCTTCTTTATATCATTTCATCATCAAATATTCAAGTATCAATAACCATAATCCTATTTGATGTACGATAATAATTGGAGTAATCCAGTTGGCTACGCTATAGATCGCAATAATCCCATTGGTTAACACAAAATGATACGAAACAGTTTCTATCCTCAGATCTGGCGTGAAAATAAATAATGAATTATTTCCTAAGATTGTCAAAGTGGTCATAAGAGTTGGATTGATGAGATTTCTGTTGATTCCTGACTCCGCCTACTGGATAAATGGAAATCCTTCAGCCAGCAATGTTCTAGTAGATCTTCTAGAGAGGGGCGATCCGAGGGATTGATTGACATGCACCGTGTGATCAGATCATGTACTTCTGAAGAGCAAAAGATACAAAATATTAGTATCCAGATTGTCATGAGTTGATGCAAATGTACTCAATGAAATCAAGAAAAAATGTGAATTTTCAATAGACTTGTACAACAACAATTTTCAGGATGTTACAACATATTTTTTCGCTTTAAAAGTAGATTACTATAAAGCAAAGATCGTGATAAGTAGCAAACTTAGATATAAACCAAGAGTAGCACTTACAACTAATTAGTAATTACGAAACAAGAACAAATTTATAAGAAAACAGATATTGAAATAAAGTTTATAAGTTAAGAGTATCAGTCTTAAAATAAACATTCACCAAAAAAAGCAATACAATAACAGACCTACTTTAAAATCTCACAACGCTTATTGTTTACATTAAAAGTATACAATGCATATAAGTAATCATTACATTATTAATATGTAACATAGAAAAAGCAAATCACACACCTTCAGATCTGTTTTTTGAAAATGTTGCGGCTGCGCGAACGATCTGCTCGTCTCTTTCAAAAGGAATGTCACCATAGATCATATCGTATAGAAGGACACCAAGAGACCAAACTGTCGCAGGAACCGCGTGGTACCTATGGGTTAGTATCCATTCAGGGGGACTATACACGCGTGTACCTGTAAGTGAAATAACATAAATATAGCAAAAAGTGTAAGATAACAGTTCAATAAAGCAATAGTACAAAATTATAGCATTTGGTAATGTAATCATAATAGAGATCTGTTTAATATAAGAGTTGATTTTGTATCAACTGGAAAATCAAATGGTTTGCATCATGTACATAAAGTGCGAGATGGACAAATACGCTAGTGTATTGATATTCAAGTTTATTTCAATTACGTTATATTATGGAATAACATGCAGTTAACCAATGTAAATTTATAACAGTAATATATTATATAAAATTAAATACAAAAAATAATAGAAATGTTAAATATTATTAATTTATAAACAGCTGATCAGGTTCAAGTATTAATTTTGCGGTTACATAATAGGATTAATTACATAAAAAGATTATAATTATCAGTGGATGTTTACCAAAATATTACATTTCTCATTTCAAAAATTGAGCTATGTATAGAAGCTATGCCAAATGGCAAACCGTGAGAGCAAAAAATAATAGCACCAGAAAAAATTACATAAAGAATACTCAAAACGTAAAGAGGAGAATCATTTGTCTTTCATTTATATAGACGACACAGTAAATCAATTGAAACAAATTAAAACTGACAACTACAAGTTCATGCGAATAAAATACTCGACACTTTATTAGCTTAATGAGATAATAAGATTTCACATATTTTAAAACGAGTTAAATCAAAAATAACAATCAATAGAAACAACCTGGTTTAAATAAAGCTAGAAAGCGGCACTAAGTAATTGTTCACAATTTATGGAAAATCGTTATTTTTTATTGGAGACTTAGAATAAAAATGAAATTGCTATTATTCGCACTTGTACTCAGCATTATGACATCAACTAATAATAATTACAATCATTATTTGAGTACTTTCAAGGTTTTGTAATAGTCAGGATAGAACAGTTGCAATTTTTAAATTAAGTTCGCCCATTATAATCATTATCTAGAATCAATTAACATGATATTTAGTAGATACTATATACACTAAAATTTAAAAATTAGATATTCATACATTTTATTTTAATATTTCAGATAATTCATACATTCTAATGTTTAGATATTTTCAAAGATTCATTATAAATTTTGATATATTTCGATATTAGTTACAGAAATGTATATGTTTCACATTGATGCCATCATTGATGCTGTTCAATATGAATCATAGTGAATAAATATGAAATATATGTGAATGCACTAACATCAGTTAATCAACACTTAGAGTTTAATGAAACAAGAATAATCGATATAATTTATAAAGGATTGTTTTAAACCTGCAAAATTAATACTGCTATTTAAATAAGTGTAAATAGATCCTCAATTCAAATAATATTATTAAAATTGCACTCTTCTTATTATGCAAGCATATTAACCTATCTACAATACAATACCTATTCTTCATCTATAGAACTCATTGAAAACAGAGCAGCTACCGGAGCAATGAATAATTAATCATGTCTGTGACGTCAGAAAAGGCGATTAATTAGCAGCATGACTCACCAGCTAAACGTTTCAATTTGCTCAAATAACTATCTTATTCATCGAGGTCGTTAAAATCAACCCAGACTGACTCACACCCAGTCATTGTAGCAAACATTGACTCCCTACTTTATTAATGGATATTAATTATTAAAAGTCTCTCGCAATCGTTGATGTTACATTACTACAGACAAGGCCATGACCGGTTGAATGACCTTGACTGTTTTTAATTTATCATTCGTGCAAGACATGCGCTGGACAAATAAGACCATTGGCGCACGCGCGCCGGACAAATAACATCCAATTCACGCCATTATCAAGGGACTCGCTAGTATCAACACCGAATGTTTATTCAAAGGAACAGTCCTACAAATAATTAGCAAACATTAAAGCGTGTTTGACTAATGGAAACGGCTGAATCGTGCGTTCATTCCTGTTGCAATGTTATCCCATGGGATCAATGCATCTTTCAACAACTGGTTTGCAGACATCACGTGCTCATAAAATGTTTAAAGATTTATGTTTTAGAAGCGATAGGGAAACACATATTAATCTGATTCAACTCACGAGATGATAAGATAAAAAGCAATTTTATAGTCACTGGAATATAAATATAAGGCGTTAAATCATTCGTCGATCTAGATTAATCGCAAATAGTGATAATAAATAACGTGAATTATCTCAGAAATGACAGAAAATTAGATCAGATAAATCATATAATTTATAATTCAGAACGAAAAATAAAAGTTAGACAACTGTAATTATACATATACCCCGTACTTTATGAATAATATTTGCATATTTTGATGCGATGTGAGTAAGTAGAAAACAGATTATTACGAAAAGACATTTAAAGAACAAAAAAATAATGATAATATACTAGAACATATTTTACCAAGTAGTTATTTCTTAAATATATACAGTGGCTAATATATAATTGACAATGCATCAAATTATTGACTGAATCATCTATACATTCGAGAAAAACTTAGTGAAAGATCTAATACACAAAGTAATAAACAATCAAACAAACAGATGCAGGATGTAACAAATAAAGAACTTTAACAATCTGTACAACACAACTAGACAATGAAGTTAACAAATTTCAGTTAAATTAGTTAAATAATTAGTTAAGTAATACGGTGAAGGACAACACACTCTAAAATTCAACAATCAGTTAAATTATAGTTCGAATTAGTCAGTTTGTCGATCATAATAGAATACTTAGGCTATTTATGTTTAGGATTGATGTGTCAAAGTAATTTCGTACTAATACAATCTAACAAATACAAATTTGTACTTTAAATACATTTAAAAATGTATAATTGAATAGAAAAATTGTTATTAAAGCAATAGCTATCTTTAAGAGTTACGGTAGTTATAAATTTGTAGAAATGCTCTTCATTGTAACTATTATTGTAACTGATAATTTCAATTAAAAATATCCCCTGTAATAATAAATAAAAGTAAAAATCAAAAACTATACTGAAATGACAGAAAAAAATAGACTATTAACTAAGCGAAAAATAAAATAAAATAAAAATGATGTAAACAACACTATCCCTTATCATATTTCAACACATCAAAAGATTCAAAACAATCTACAACCCATTTCCACTGCATGTAAACAAAAGTAATTATTATTCTTTTCAATCCCACAACTGCTTCACGCGATTAATCTTCCATACTCAACTTGACCGAATCATAGAAATTAGAATTACAAGCACGCAAGGTTAAAGCCTTCCCACGACCAGTATATTGCACAACGATGAATGTGAAAAATATGCGAATGGCTTCAAAATCGCAGTTGAAATAAAGAAACCCCTGGACATCATACTCAAGCAACTACTACTTATCTTTGTCACTCAAGAACAATTACAGTATTTGAAACAAATATTTGAAACGGAAGCATTTCTGAACAGAAAATGAAGCTTTACTGGATAGAAATTAATATTAGTAATATAGCTAGGCTTACTGACATTTTAAAAATCTGAATTTTGCATTATTACTAAAATTGAAATCAAAATATGCTTGCTCGAACGGCATAACTCAATTTACACAGAAAGCCAAGTAAATAGAAACTTTCATCAACTAACATATTTCAAAGAGCTGTCATATTTTATTTATTTATGATATTTAAGGTTCTTAACCTCAAGTCCTCAATTTACTGTGTGACTAAACGATTCAATCTTGCAACAGTTTAAAACAATGACTTGACCTCTCTCAAAACCAGACATCAAATTAAACCGCAGAGCTACAATAACAATTCATAAACTGGCTGCAACTTAAAACCACAACCAGGTTAAAGGTTAACTTGTATCAACCATTTAATTTGAAACAGAACTAATTCACTGTGAGAAAAACAGTCTGCAGTTGGCACGGTGCCATCCAGCGCAACTGTATTATGACCCATCGAGGTCAGTCTACTGACTATTGGCACGTTGCCAGAAACAAAAATAACACAGACGGCTTGCCGTAGCGCCGCTGACTGGACGAGCCCAGATCAATTTATCACGCACCTAGCCTAGACCGCGCCCAAGGGACCGTAGGCTACGGGCTAGGCTACACTGAATAGCCTTGCTCGTGGCCTTGGGGCTCAAAACGGTAACTCGTGCAGAGAGAACATAGCCAAACCTTTTAACCTCTCTATGTCTACCTCTTATACACCCAGAACTAGTATTTTAAAAATGAAAAATTATCAAAAATTGTAGTTGAAACAGTGCGTTATTTTATATTATGCAATATTTAAGGAATTATTAAGATTTCTTTGGTAGTAACAAGAATTTAGAAGAATTTTCTTGTGGTTCTAATGCCCTAGTTTTAGATCTATTAAACAAAAATATAAAATATTTATTGTAGATGAGTAAAATATGAATCTGTTACATTACGAGTTATTTTTACGTTAACATATATTAGTTGCATTTAATTTCAATTTCAACCCTATGTTACATAATATTTAACAAAGGCCTGTTCTAATATTTCGATTTAATGTATACTCATGCATTGTAATCGCTTTTAATGAATATATTCAAGTCAAAATTACATCTTAATAAGATAGGTAATAAGCTGCATCTAAAATTAACTGCAGTCTGTAGCTGTAAAATCCATATTAGACGATTTAGAAGACAAAGTTTCAATGCATAGAAACAGGTGTACTAGGTGATCTCAATTAAATCTAGCTATTTACGTCATAGCACGCCTACACGTCAACAGAATATTGAACAGTAGGCCTACCAACAAATGTTTTCAATCGATTAGACGACAAAATCAATGCAACAACAGGAGGCCAAGTAATCGAGGCCAAGTAAAAGCAAAGCTAAATTCTGAATCTCCTAGATGCATACTAAATCTGGATATAAATAACACTTCGAGATACCATCATTATAAAATATTGTCATTAACTTATGTAGTATAATTATAATTTTAAAATTCATTTTGCTACCGAAGCTTGGAAAAGAAAAGCAAGACGTTAAAGCAATTTGAATAGCACTGTTACATGCTTTGTATTGAAAAATGACATCCACACTTGCACTTTAATAATACACAATGCAATATGAACGTTGAGAAAGAGAACATTTTCTCAACAGAATTAAGATATCATAGTCAATAAGAAATAGCACCACTAAGCTTTTTATTAAAGTCTCTTTGACAAATAAAACTACAAGTAAATTGAATAATTTTCTTCATGGTCAAAATTTCTTGCAACACCAACACTAACTAGTGAAATGCAACAAATTCATAAAAACTCTTACTCTATAAACAACCTAAACATTATAATTGGTAGCAATAAAAAGAGCAAGTAAAACTTACCCTCAAATTCTGTATACTGGGTCTCTCGTAGTAGGGCTCCCGATCCAAAGTCAATCAATTTCAGTTTCATCGTGTTCAAATCTACTAAAACGTTTTCGTCTTTGAGATCGCGATGTACAACTCCGGCCTTGTGAACTTCAATCGTTGTTTCGACGATTTGGTGAAAGAATTCACGGGCCACTTTTTCAGAAAGTGCTCCGTTATTTGTGATATAGTCAAATAGATCCATCGTGGGCATGGGGCGCTCCATGATTAGTATGAAACTGTCCGAACGTTCGAAATACTCGAACAGACGAACGATGCCGGGGATATCGTCAACTTTTTGAAGGAGAGCAATTTCCATTGGAATGGTTGTACCGTCTTCAAGCTATAGGAAAATAGATAATAAATGACAGCATCAATACTGCGTAAGAAAGATTGCATAAATACAGTAATGTCAAGGGACAATTTCTATTAGAATAAACAGAAGCCATTAGAAATAATTGTCCTCAGAGTTAAAAAGTTGAATTTGATTCATAAATAGACAATGACCTAATAGAATTCAGCTTTATAGCACTGTAGTATATTTTATTACTGTGATTCAACATTCTTTGAAACTAGTCAATGAAGTAGACATATAAAATGTTTATGACATGAACTTATCACATGACATTGCCACATTCTTCCTCCCACTGTGTACAATTCATAAATTATAACATTATATTATTTGTGAGGTATCTAAATCAGAAATAAATCTCAGGCAATAAGACATTGCACAGAAAGTTTTAAGCTTTAAGTTCAAATTACGTTTATATTAAAATTATACTGCTACATAATGCATCTTATAATCATCCCATATAAATTTCATAAATTTTATTTAAAACAAATGAATGCAAACAGAACGATGTAAATAATTGAGAGCATAAACAAGGCACATACCTTAAACCATTCAGTGACTTTTGATCGAGCAATATGTTTTATAGCAACCTAAAAACATAAAATCATTATAATTAAACACAAAATTAAGCTTGTTTTTAAACTAGCATTCACTGGTAATTTAAAGTACTGCATAATATAGAATTTAAAAAAAAATATACATAAAGTAGTTAAATTATCTTTAAAAAAAAACACAAACAAAAATCTTATTTAATAGATTTTTATTTAATAGATTATATGCTAAGTAAATACACGAACAGGTTTTCCATCAGAAATGCGAGTTCCTTCATAAACAATTCCAAAACCACCATTGCCCAGTACCGGTCCAACAGAATAGCACTCCTGAAAGGCTTCCATAGAATCTTTCCGTTCTAAAGATATGATATCGGTCGTTATTTTCAATCAAATAATAAATACAACAAATGAATAAAATCAGTTATTCATTCAATAAATCCAGTTTCAAGAGCAAGTAATCTTTAATATCAATAATTTAATATCAATGCTACAAAAAAACTGAATGTTGCAGTCTCTCAATAACAAATACAATAATTTTTAAAGGTGCTCGTTCACTGTTTAACAACTCTATCATAATCGCATAGTAACATTCAAATTATAATTATACATCTCTAATTATTTACACTTTGCAGTTACAACAATAACATTTAGTTAATATAACACTAGTGATTGCAACTAACTGATTGTAATAACTCAATATTTGTTGAGTTATTACAGTCAGTATACTGACTTTATGAGCGTATGCAAATAAATAAAAACTTACTAAAAGAAAAGGAAGTGTAATATAGTATGCTACCTCGGACTTTCTTCTCTTTGAATACGTTTAGATTTCCCAGTTTCTGCGCCAATAGTTTCGACACTGACATTATCCCGCAGCAATCAATTAACTTCTCCCGCAGATTATCCACGGATTAGTAGTCCAAATAATTTCTAATGGAACGATTTGAAATTAAAATTTCAATCCATATGCTGTTAGAGTTGCGACATTAAATAGACGCGAGCACTGCTCGTTTGTAGCATAGGACTGACAGAGTGAGACAAGAACGAGAAAAACATTGAAAGACAGACAGTGCGCGCGCGCGCGGGTGAGCGAGAGAGAGAGAGAGAGAGGGGGAGAGAGAGAGAGAGAGAGAGAGA
>JAQIXG010002868.1:0-16430 GCA_034700105.1 Oconnorella tubifera
CTTGAACTATAACTTTTGTTAAAATAGGAGCAATACATGGCCTTGAACTATAACCTTGAACTATAACTTTTGTTAAAATAGGAACAATACATGGCCTTGAACTATAACTTTTGTTAAAATAGGAGCAATACATGGCCTTGAACTATAACCTTGAACTATAACTTTTGTTAAATAGGAACAATACATGGCCTTGAACTATAACCTTGAACTATAACTTTTGTTAAAATAGGAACAATACATGACCTTGAACTATAACCTTGAACTATAACTTTTGTTTGCATAGGAGCAATTCACAGCGATGAGAGACCTGTACATGAAGAATGGCCAAGGTTTTCTGTTGGTCTATTCCATCACAGCTCAGTCTACGTTTAATGATCTGCAAGATTTACGTGAACAGATTCTACGCGTTAAAGATATGGACGATGTATGTTCAATATTCGCATACCTTTTAATTGTCAGTAGTTGTATATATATAAATACGCTACTGATCTATAAGTGGAATATTAGCACACGTTTTTATTGTCCGCATTACTTATATAAATGCAAGTTGATGTATTGTTTAAAATAATCGCTAAAATTTGTATATATAAAAAGTTGATATATTGCATTGAATTTTACTACACATTTTTTATTTGTATTTTGTTTGCAAAATTTTGTTTCCAAAATGCAATATTGCATGTTGTGTGTAGGTTCCTATGATATTAGTTGGTAACAAATGTGATTTGGAAGATGAGCGAGTGGTAGGAAAGGATCAGGGGCAGTAAGTTTTTACAAAGTTTTGTTGAATAATTCAACGGAACTCGAAATTAAAAGGTTCAGATTTGATTTCGATAAAAGCTGTCTACGTTGTATATCTTGTTGCACCCTTTAATATGAATCTTAAATTAGAAGCATTTGTTGGATAACATTTGTAAGATAAAATCTTATTTAGTTATGGATTTCTGTATGCTCTGTTTATAAAAATAACATTATTTATCACGATAATTGAATATATTATTGACGTTATGTATCATTATATACTGATCAAACAATGTCTCATTTATGCTGATGTGACTTTAAACGACAAACGTATATCACATTATTCATCATATTAATATTGTTTATTTCTGGTTGAACTGAATTTTAATTTTCAACAGAAATCTTGCTCGCCAGTGGAACAGTGCTTTTCTAGAAACTTCCGCTAAATCTAAGATCAATGTTAATGAGGCTAGTTGAATGCTTTGTTAAATATTACAATAAATGGATTAAATAATTGAGCATTAAATTATATTCTTTTATTTTAATATATTTTAATTTCTTATTGTTTATTGTTTATATTTTGAACAATAACAAATATTGTGCTTATTTAAAGGTTTTATTGAATATTAGAATTTATTGGTTTCTTTTTATAAATTCCATTAAAATTCATTAAGTTTATCTCTCTTTGTCATTTTCTAGTTTTTAAGGAAATCAGAGATTTTTGTCAAATTTTGAAACAATGTTTTTTCTTAACTTTACTTTCTAGATATTTCACGATTTAGTACGACAGATAAATCGTAAAAGTCCCGACGTTAAGGGAAAGAACGTAAAGAAGAAGTCAAGTTGTTGTCTGCTTTAAGTAAAAATAAACAGGTAGAAATATAGTATTTTATTTCTGTATTAAAGGACCTTTTCTTTTCTTGTCCTGGTATTAGATTCAGATTTAACAAATCTATGAGTTTTAAGCATTAAAGATTCGCAATCAAAATAAAGTAACCTGTAATTTTCATGAATGTCATATTTAAATGATGCATCAGCGGAAAACTATAAATACATTATTATCAAGTATTCTAATTTTGAGTTAGTATAGATTTTTTTGTGTTAGACAGATGTTAGATTATTATAATACCGGTGTAATATTGATTATAATGTTCTGCAGACTATTATTACAGTTCTTTATGAATCATTCTTTATCTAACTTTATTTTTGTATTTTTTTATTTCAGGTTCTGTCTAAATTAACTATTCACAATTGTCGATTTGTTTTAAATTCTCATCATTTCACGTTATATTGTCTTTGATAATACTTAACTGATGAATCGTGATATTATTTTAAATGACTAAATAAAAATGATTTTTTTAACTAAAACCTCATTTTTAGTCCGTATGAAATTTGCAATAATTTTATCTTAAATTTCAGTTAATGAGTCCTGTTTATTTATTTCATTGTATTGTTTAATAATATAAATCTATAAGCATTTTTAATATACTCTTTTATTTTGAATATCATTTGAGAATAATATGCAAAATATTAAGCATCGCTTTGGATATTTGTAATATAAAAAATGGATGTAAAGCTATACAGGATATGATAGATATATTATATGTAGATAGTTGTATTATATATTAAATAAATATATTTACGATATTAGATAATATTCTTTTCAAGCCGTGACAATTTGTGTTATGATTTTTAATAAGTTACAAAATGATTTTTAAATATTATCAAGATGTTAAATAGACAAACTAGAGAATAATTTACTGGATGGGGGGGAGGAGAGGGCTTAAAGCAGTGCACAACATTATAAAAATTATGTATTTAGAATGTTTATTTATGTAGACTTGTTGTTATAACATTTTATTTGATTTAAGTTGAGATGTGCTAGGTTTGAGTCTTGATTAATTTCAATATTATATCATGGGTTGCATTACTTTTTTTAAATTACATTTTAAACATTAAACACATAGAGCTGTAATCTCTTATTAAAATCATTTTAATACGACATTACTATTAATGCTTAATTAGAAACACCTTTTTTTCTGCTATCATTGTCAGTATATAATTAAGCCATTAATTGTTTTTTTTGCAGTAATCGAGTCTGTGTAATAGGACATTTTTACATACTTAGGACACTTTTACATCACTACATACTTAGCTGCAAAATATAATCAGATGGGTATATAGTAGTATATATAGAGGGGGCCATTCACAAATCTAACAACCTTTTTTGT
Organism: Oconnorella tubifera; assembly: GCA_034700105.1. Taxonomy (NCBI): domain Eukaryota; kingdom Metazoa; phylum Annelida; class Clitellata; order Enchytraeida; family Enchytraeidae; genus Oconnorella; species Oconnorella tubifera. The sequence continues at coordinate 2,970 of JAQIXG010002868.1, forward strand.
TTATCTTTATCTCTAATGTATATTCTAAAATAATGAATATTTCATAGTGCGATTACTATTACAATAGTCTACTGATTATACTGACTTGATGTATTGTTACTATCGTTTTGTATTTACTTTATATTTATTCCTTTCTTCAGGATAATATTACATTGAATTAATTTCTAAATGCATGCCTCTATAATCTCAAATAAGGAGTACTCAATATACTGTGTTGAAGAGATGAGTGTTCACTCATCACTTGGTTTCTTTAAATCCAGTCGACAACATTGACGTCATCTTTGACTCCATTTTATTCGATCCAATATACATTAAATCATAATAATTCAATCATTATATGTCGCTAAATAACCTGTTTGTGCTGATGTGACATTAAGGAATAACATTATTTCTATTAGGTCTATCTGTACTTTATGTCGTACTTTTGTTTCTAACTTATGTCAGTAATGTGAAAATGTTGAGTTCGTTTTGATATGTAATAAAATTATTGAGATGAATTTGTAGATTATAGAATTATGAAATTACTTTTAAACAGTGTAAAGTTTGCTATATTTCATATAACAGTTCCTTATTTATAGGGTTAAATAGATAGATTAAATATATATATTTATATTCCATTTTTGTAGTTTGATAATGTTGAAACTATCATAAATAAATTGTCATTAATAATTTTTTACATAAAACGTGTTCGTTATTATTGATATATATTTATTGAATAAATAATAATTTTAAGTATTCTGTTAATCAACACTTTGTTTTACATGTAAATTATTAATTCAAATTTATTCCTTTCCATAATCGTGACCTCTCAATGAATGTGAAAATATTTGATAAGCAATTAAAATATTCCTTTAATTAAATAAATTAAAATAAATATTTAAATGTAAATTTTAACAATGAGAAGCAGAAAATAGAAATCTCAATTTTAATCAAATAAATGGCAAGATAAAAGGGAAATAATGCAAATGTATTATTTCATGTAAATGACAGTATATATATGTATGAGTAATGTATATCTTATATGGATATTATGCATTTGTATGTATACGGTAAATAACATATACATACAAATATATACAAAGTTATACATAATAAAGGGCTTATGTATTGAAAAAACAACTGCAGCAGAAACAATATTACAAATATGTATATGATATTAGATATGTATATGCATGTACACATATGTCATTTACACTGTATATACATATATGCAGATTAGGAAATAAAGAAATTTTTAACGGAAAATGAATTGCATCGTAAAATAAATAAAAACGATTCAATAAAACCAATAGAATTAATAATAAACGTAATAAGTAAACAACGCGATATAATAACATTATAAACATTCAAGTTTAATGCTTTCAAAGTCTTCACAAAATCATTCAGTCACGTAGCACTCGAGCTTTATTAATCAATTAAAATTAAAAATAAATATACCAATTTTGTCAATATCCGCCCCCCCCCTATTGTTCTAAAATCCTAGACTCTTTTTTTCCATTTCAGAGATATCTTGTCAACACAATTAAGGATAAGAAACTTTAAACGAAATTCCTTAAAAATTTACTGGCTATTTATTAACGTACATTTTTAACATCATAATATATTGATTATCATTTTTGTCTTCCTATCATCATGATTAAAGCCGAACATGAAAATTTCAATTTTTGGATCATTCAAGTTAAAAATTATATTTTAATAAAACCTATTAGAGGCACTTAAACAAGGCACTGTATACATAAGTTTTCACTTTAAATCATAATTACAAATAATTAAAAATCCATCTATTTAGTTATAATAATGCACTTCATTTTAAAATACAAATAGGCACTTGTAAACTTTACATATAATTATTGCAAGGCATAGGCACCAGTTTTCTTATAAAACAACTGTCAACATGTCAATAACACTATGTATAATAGTGAAAAAACAATAATTGCATTATCTTACAAATGAGTAAACAAAAGTAATAACTTTTAAAACATTCTTTCAAATCACCTCAAAAACAAAAACTTTTTGATATGAAAAGAACACACATAATTACATCTTAAAACCTATGCATAAAAACAAATGAGATTCGAATTACTTCGCTGAACACAAAGAATATAAATCTTGCATCACCCTTGCTATCACAAGTTACCAAGCAATACTAATCAGAATTAAAATTAAACAGTTTAAATAATTACAAGCAAAAAAAAAATCTATACATTTCTGACATCATGATGCGAAAATATCAACCTCGGAAAGTCAACTTTCTCTGAAAAGTCAATTTGAACATCTGACTTTGGTGGGAGGATTTCATGTCCGTAATAACTTGAATCGTACTCCGCGTGTTCGCCTGGTTTCAGGCTCAAGTTGAAGCGTGTGACTATCGAAAGAACGAACCATTTTAGTTGTAGGAGAGCATATCTCTTACCGGGACATATCGTGCCAAAACCCATGACGGGGTATTTTAGCTCTTTACCGGACTTGTAGAATTTAGCATCGACGAATCGATTGTATCGGAACTCCTAGAATAAATTTATATAAAGTTCAGTTATAAAGGTAATGGCAATTTTGAATTACTGAAAATATATTCCCACTGTAGAGCCAGCTTTGTAGCTGGAAGCATAGTCGACTAAATCTCAGATAAAAATATTAAAAACAAATAACTTAACCTAAGCTCACATGAAATTCAAATATATGAGTAAACATCAAAATAATAAGTCTACTCCTACAAGACTTATTATTTTATTTTATTTCACTTAATTGAATATTCATAATATAGTTACATATAGTATTATCAATATATTATTAATACCAACAGGAAATTACGAATTTTCTTGAACAAAGTAATATATCCACTCCTACCTCAGGTTCGTCAAATATTTCAGGATCTTTGTGCAGCGCCGGGGGGTACATTACAACTCTGTCTCCTTTTCTCATACGAAATTGTTCACCAGAATCTATGGTAAAGTTTGTATCGTCTGTGATGTATCGAACCATGAAGACACCGCTTGCAAGACGACAGGATTCCTGCACTATGCTGTCTGTTTACATTAAAATGATATCTTATATATAATACAATGACTAATCAGAATAACTTGCTCGAATTACAATGATTAATAATATAGCTATTTTCCAAAATCTGTTAAATTACTGATAACATGTAATAAGTATCATTTATAATATATTCACTGATTTTGTCAAAATATGATTATACTGTATATGGCTATAAATATATACAGCTACCATGCTTCAATGACCTTACCATGAAATTTATTTAGCATTTAAATAAATATAAACTAAGTTGCTTATCATAAAATAAAATGACATCACTAATATTACCTTTTTTAAAAATACAAGTTTTTATCATATTTTCAGTTCATTATTACTAACTGTGCACAACTCACCTAGCACTTTCATGCTCTCCAGATCTCTAATGCTCAAACTCAAAGAATTGCTATCTTTATCCAGCCTAGTCTCCATCACTTGAAAAATCTCATCCTTCAATCCAGCCATAGCTTTCTCATCTTCAAGAATATTATTCAGCACCCAGAAAGCCAATCTGAATGTGTTATAATTAACGTGGAGATAGACCAAATTATGTCCCTTGATGTCCATCTCTGTCTGACCGTGTTCCTTCATAAATTCCAGCGCCCGTTGTAAATATACAGACACATTTGATCTGGCTAACATGTCATCAGAGTCTGGCATACAGAGCATCTCTTTCTGGGCCTTCATTGCCTTAGGAAACATACATAAAGGGAATCCCAGCCAAAGGTAGTTGAAGTACTTGTGAAACGTTTCAAAGTTTTCAAAAGTGAGAGCAGAGTTAAAAACGTGTTCATCATCACGCCCGTAGATGGTATTGAAAATAGCGTCAAAGATTGTTCTGGAAGCAAAGTGTCGAAGACCGTCCGTCTCATTTGTACATTTTTCATTTAACGTCGATTTTGTTGACAATTTATCGAATGAAATATCAAGATTGTCAACGTAGCTCGATAAAGCGTCGAGCATCATGTCGCCTTTAACGGTTTTTGTTGTAGTGGCGAGCATCTTTTTGGCTTCGAAGAGAACGTGACTGAAAACATTCTTGTTAACTTGCTTCTGAATCGGATCAAAGTCAAAGTTTTTCTCGCGACTGACCGCTTCGTAGCTCTGAGGGTCCATAACCACGGTCAAGTATTGGTTGACCAGACGTATGGTGAAGACATCGCCGTAAGTTTTGTGGGCCTTGTGAAGGAACTTGACGGCATGCTGTGAGAAGTCATTAGCACTACCCAAAAGTAGACTTCCTTTGACAATAGGGGGTTCACCAGGTCGTCTAATTGAAAATCAACAAATATTATTTATTAATCATAAGTAAGTTCATTTAAATATAAAACTTGCATATCAGAAATTGTTATTTCACTTAATAAATTATCTAAATCACAAAATGTTTTTAAAATCTATTAATAACATTACATAAATAACATTAAGAAATGTTTTCTATTAACGATAACAAAACTTAAGTTATAAACGATAACTATTACATTATATTTTTTATATATTAAATATATATTGAAGAATATTCCGACAACTAAAAAAGTTAAAAAACATCTCAAAACTGAAACCCTTCATTAGGCTGCATTAAAACACTTTTATTTTTGACGACGTATTTTATATAATTAACAAGACTTAATGAGCTTTTAGGCCAATACAGATAAAATGAGATTGTGAATGTTTGACTTACATTTAAACTTTTTCATTTTTAATAGGACTTAACCATGCAGACTTAGATAATTATTGGACTTTTTTCAAATCGTCTGCTTGAAAATAAAGCGATGCTTTTGACAAAAGTCTGTCTGTCGATCGTTTCATATTACAGCGAATACTTCAAGCCAGTTACTTATGATTTGACGCGTTGATTATACGCCAGTCAGCTCGTCAAGAGAACTATTTTGTTGTTCGATTCTTACAAAGTGGGTGAATAAAATAAACACGGCAGATCAACCTCACAAAAGACTTCTGACAAGTTGTCTCAAGAACGCGACCAATAACTCACTCATCGTCTAAATATGCTGATGAAATATCGCATGGGATATAGCGGCACACCCGGTTAAATCAAATCCATATCATTATTAAATTGTTCAAAAAAAATATTTTTGTAATGTTTGGAACGTTCAGTTGATTGAAATTAATTCAGATAAGATCTATTAATGTAAGTGATGAAATTTTTTTATATACCCGTAGGCCTACTACTGATTTTTAAACTTGTTTAGCTGCTGCGTATGTGAAATCAAAATATATACATATCTAAAATATACAATAAAATATACATTTTATTTTAAGTTCTCTGGAATTTGTATTAATTTTTATAACATGGAGACTTCTAAACTAATAAAGACTTATAAAAACAACAACGTGATTTCTATTAATCAACTCTTATTGAAATTCTTTTAAAAATTCTACCATTGTCATAACTCAGACGACGGCGGTAGACCAAGACAGCAAAAAAGAACAAAGTTGCCATCAAAAGGCTGCCAAGTATTTGACGTTTATTAGTTATAACTGACGAATGACACCTTTGCTTCAAAGACCGCCAACTATTTGACGATCCTCGATATATTGTTCGCAATAAATAGAATTCAATTAAATGTCATCTCAAAAGATTGTCAAGAGACAGACGTGACTTGATTTAATCGAATTGAAATGTAATAAATTAGAAGAATTATAATTATTATTAGGTCGGCATTTCCGTCGGATGTAATTAGATATTATTCTGAAATGATAATTAATCTGTTTTTTAAGAAATGTATGCGGTTAATAACTGAGCGTACAGTATATTGTAAAACCAATTCCTTTGTATATTATAATACAACTTCAAGTATTACAGCCTACGCCAATCATTATTAAAATAACAAATATTATTACAATTCCATATAGCTCAATTTTAGGAAACAGGCACATTTTTATTTGCAAATGGCGCAAGCCTAAGAACAGATGCGATTCAAAAATATATATCTTCTAATTCATGCAATTAATAAAAAACAATTTCATGAAATTTAAACTTTAAAAAATGATCAAATCTTAAACTTAAAAACAAATAACTAATTTTTACATTGAACCTGTATATAGACTAAAATTGCAAAAAGCCAACATACCTTTTTCTAGCAAATTTCTTGACAAGACTGAAAGCTCCAATGATTGATGTTAATAAAACAAGTATCCAAGTCCATACTGCAAGCATTGTGTGATGATGATAATGTTCACTTTTAGAAAAGATGGCCGAGTTCTTTGACTGATTTCTGGATTTGCAAAATTCCTTCCTAATAAAATGTTAAAACAATTTTATAAAATGCTTCTCACTTATTCATTTGAGCTTGATAATAATCAATCTGATCCCGTATGAAAGAGAAATAAGAAAATTTATATTTAAAAAAATGCTTATTTTTATTCATTAATTTTATATAAAACACATCATAACACTTTTAAATGCATCAAATTAAAACAATAAAAATTGAAGTCTAATTTAACTATTAAAATTAAATCAATATATTACTGCACTAGAGTTATTATTTAAAATTTATTTTTCTTATTATTCAAATGATAATGCAATTTGAATGCCCTGTCTATTATGTAATCACAAGTATATCACACGTAGCAAAATCATCATGTCTTAGCATCAATAAAATCCCATTTCTTTACTTTTAATATCTTTATTCATTACTCCTATTCAACTCTATAATATAAATAAGTCTAAAATCATCCTACAATATAAATATTCTTACCTTCTCTATCTAGCAATTTCTTCTAATATTCGATCGCAAAGTTTTCTCCTCGTGTTCAATTCACTAACTTTTCAATTCAACTCAAAGATGCAGTTAGTTGATCTCAGTCTGCCGCATCTTATATTTATACCGCCAAATAAACGCGTGGCGTGACTAACTTTTCTATAAGGCGGGCAAATCTTACAACCAATCAGCTTGTTTCAGGGCGTTGCGGCCTTGTTGCGGCCTTTCGACGTAGCCGCAACTGATCCGCCTACGTAGTCTACCGTTGCGACAATTAAGACAAATCAACTGGGGATCAAAAGACGCCGACAATCAATTGGCATTCGCGTGTGGCCACTGAATTCTCACGAGCCCTTTTGTGACGTTTTGGGTAATTAAAAAAACTGTGGTGGCGTAAAAATGGTTCCAGGAAGGCAGATTTAAATAAATTTTATGCTAAAAATAAGATCGTTTGATTCTTTCTAGAATGTTCGTTTGATTTTTGTCAAAAATCTCTGTATAAATTAACAAAATTAATTAAGTAAAAGTCTGTAATAATTATTACATAAGAAAGATATTTAACATTATTGTTTATAAATTAGACATTTTAAAACATTTCTTCAAATTTGACGGTATTGGTGGCTGCTGAGCATAAAATTAGGGAAGAAATAAATATCAAGAGGGGATAGAGGGAGAAGTGGTGTAAAAGAAATCTAAATGCGATTTATTTATACGATAAATTAACTTAATTTTTTATATGAGACTTCAATATATTATAAATTACGGAACAAATGTACTTTAGGGCGATTGCAAATTGATTCTATTGCTATCTATTCTATCTATTGCTTTGTATTTGATTGGTGTATGTTACACATTGCTACCTTCATCTTTGTTGCCTTCATTTTGTTCACCCCCTTCAAACTCAAACTGTTTCAAACTCAAACCCTTGGAGTTTGAAACAGCTTATTAAGTTATCACTAAAAATGCACATTATACAATATTTACATAAATATTTGCCGCACGATTTGATAAATATAGAAAAACGGCATTACGACTCGGTGCACTGCGATAATTCACTCTATTATTAGTGAAAACAACATCAATTGTCGCTCAAAAATTGTCCTCAAGAAATGATGAGAGGGCACCACCCACCCTTCAAACACTGGACCTCACACTTGACCCTAATCACCCGTCACAAGAGGGTTCATCGGTTTCAAACTAAAGACCACTTTTCAGTTATTCAATCTTACCCACACGCACGCACGACATCCATCTAATTTCACTGAATTTAACGTCTAATTTAACCCCATTTGAATTAATCCGCAGTGTTAACAAGAATTAGAGTAAACGGCTGTCATTTCTTCATTCAGTCTAATATCTTCATTACTATGAACGATATCTTTATAAACTACTAGCAGTCTATTAAATCTTTGCAATATAATCAAGTCAGGCGGAAATCTATTGAAAGACGATGGTCATCTTTTATGCAGCTGACTTATTTATAACTGGTAGTAAAGCGTAGGTGTTGTACAAGCAATGTTATTAATGGAAGATTCGGTGTAAATATAGCCAGTGTATGATTCATGCTGTGTACAATTTTCTCATACAGACTATTATAGAAGTATTGTTGCATGTTTTGTGACTTTTGTCCAGTATCATTATACTAGTGACCATACTGAGCTACTGCCAGCCAATATTTTTGTGTGAATGAGAATTAGCACATCGTAAAATAAGGACGATATTTTAATCTAAACATGTTGCTGACATTGATAAACACGTCTAATTAAAAATATATGGACTACAAAAAATGTATTCAAACGCAGTTGGTAAATTTAATTTCAATTTATCAACAGTATTCACAGCTAGCCTAATTTCTTTACACATAGGCCTAATGTATATATTATATTGTTTACTGTATACATGTTTGTTTTGCCTTTTTGTATTCATATTTTGAAGGTTGTAATAGAGATATTCGCAATTAAAAACCGTTGTTATTTTCATTTGATGTTAAAAAATTCGATAGATTGCTACATTTCATAAATCTTTCAATATCGTACAGCCCTGTGTATAAATGAAATATCTCGGCTAATAATTAGGGTAATAATATCAATAAATAATTAAAATATCTTTGCACAAACACATATTTTATTGTATGTGTAATTATTGTATTCATGCCCATTAGGTATACAGTATTTTGTTCAGTCATCTGGATTTGACGGTATATAAATTCTTTATGAAAAACCACAAAATTTGACAAAATGTGACTGAACAATATGCTACCAGGTACCTGACATTTAGTAATCACATTTTTGAGATATGATAACATGGCATTAGAAATTTCTTATTAATAGAATGAGCATTGGTCTAGGTCTCAACATTCAACACTAATCCGTTATCAAATAGTCGGCTAAACTTGCCATTTCTTTAAATGCTACTCTAATGTTTTTGTGTGTCTGATATAACTATAAATATATTTCAATCTGTTCAGAAAGAGAAATTATTTACAACATAATTTCTATGTAATTATATGATAACTATTGCGTATAATCACTAATTGCAACGGGCAATAAATGAACGGTTACTATTAACATGTGAACTTTCAGTGTCCCATATAACTTTTTATTTCATTATAAATCAGTGAAGAATAAAAATCATAAAATTTAAAATGGTAGTCTCTTCGCGATAAAAATTAATTTATTTCAATACATGATAACTTGATAAGCCGCCGTTTTTTGTTCATGCCATTTCCAAATTTGTAAATAATTTTCTCAGTAGACTTACGTATAAATTTCTGACCAGACTGAATTATGGTAGGAATGTGGCATAAGGATGCAAACTTTTACAACACCTTTCGTAATTCTGTTATTGAATTTATTAACGCCTGAGTGTAAATGGTATGATGAACAGACATTGCATAAAAAGGGCGTCGGCTTTCCAATAATCTCAACTTTTCCTGTTGGTAAAATACCAATTTGTATTATTGCAAATATAAAAAGAATAAAATTGACAAAGATAAGCGTTTAGGTTAAGCGTAAGGAAATGTAAAAATTCGTCCTCCACTTAGCACTTTTCTGTCTCAAAGTTCCTCAACGATTGTCGAATGTTTTTTCTTGTGTCACTCTCGGATCACAGCGTTTCTTAAGTTATTCTGCCAGAATTCAATCAGTAATATCGCTAAGTTTCGCTCATTTTATATCTAAATTTCCAATAAATTTTCTGAAATTTTTATAAAGCGGTTTAACGGCACTCTAGCTTTACTTTAGTTTGTCATTTCCACAATAAAAATAACCTGAATTTGAACATGACTAGCGGCAGACCACATACGTTGTAGAGCATAGAGGCCGACAATAAAAGGTCAAACATTTGAAACTGTACAAATTATTTGACAAGCATTAATGAAATATTACCTTCATGTTATGCAAGATTCTGTAATCAGAGCTGCCGCTGATTCAGTAAAGAATTGTTGACGAGTTACCTCATTGTGAAATTGACTCTTACTGCAGGATATTATGTCAAGATATTTTGATTTATTGTAATTTAGTTGATGATTTATTCATATTAATGATTTATTAACTTTATTCTTTGCCCATGATTTATTAGATTTGTAATTGATGATTTCGTTGGCGATCGAAGTGTTGTAATAAATGACTTTTTAACAAAGAAATACACCCCCATCTTATCTTAAACAGCATCAAATATTTCATAGTTAAAATTGAATTTCTTTATTCCTTCTACAGTATTTATCGATTTTAAATTATAACAACACGAATTATTACAATAATTTATTATGTTGGTGCTCTCTAGATTCTATAATTTTAAGTTATTGTCTTATCTTTTAAAAATTTTACTGTACAATATATAAAAAAATTTAAGTCAGCCACCCCACCGTCTGCGTTCAATCATCTTTTATTTTGTCAGAAAAACAGTGCAAATTAGACATTCACAGAATTCTTCTCGCTCTCGCAAACAATAAATTTGTTTTTTGAAGCTTTCCAGAAGACATTCTGGACACTGTTTTATGAAAATGTAAGTATACTGTAATGTCTGTCGTAATATTTTTATGATATATTCTAGGTCTACTTAGTCTCAGTTGATGATAAACATCTTTTGCAATCACTAATGTTTTTTATTGCTGTTTTGAGCGGCTTCCTGAAGACCTACAGTGTAATCATAACAAGAAAATTATCAAATGATGAAAATCTTCAATACTATAAGCCTATTTTGAAAAAATTGATATCAAACAACGGTAAAACACACTAAACTTTGACTAAATATAGCAAACTCAAGGGCTAAAAACATATTTCGAAATACATTAATGATAATCACAGAAGTTTCAGATAGAACTCAAATTTATTAAACTTTATAATCGCCTCCCTTTGTATATTTCATAAACGCCTAAAACAAATAATAATCAAAAATTCTCGCAATATCATTCATCATGCTTTCCTAGTAATAACCTCACTTTACGACGTATTCTACAAGTTTACAAAAACGTCTACTCAGCGATAAATCATTCGATGCGGGCATTCATGTTTATACACATGTTTCTTCCTAATTGTCCAGACCCAGCGAGAAGAATCTTCGCTACCTCTGATGTTACTCTCTGTATAATTGACTTCCAGACGCTATGATTTAGTAGAAAACTCATCTCATTAATGTCTTCGCGAATACATTTTACAGTCAATTTTCAACGGAGCTCTCATTATAATCGTGAATCAGATATTTGACTTTTTTCCGCAAAAACATAGTTATCTCTGATGTAGTGAAAATAGATTAAATATGGCATTTCGTATGACGGTGGTTCGATATAAAAATAATTACAATAAAAAAGTGACCTTAATGATTTTTTAACGACTGATGTAACTTTGTTGAACTTACAAAAATACAGCTTGTGCTAAAGGTTTTGTTAATAGCGAAGCAAGCGTTAATAATCTAATTATTTTTCTTAAGTTTAATTGTCCTTGATAGTATATTTATAAACGTCTAATATTAGCTATAGCACTGCAAATATAAAACAATTTTAGCAGTGAGCTCAAGTCTCCATTGATTAACACATGACATTGTGTTATTGCATCATCGAAGTATTGGCTATTCCATGATTGCTAAAAAGGCGTATACGCCAAAATATTACAGAAATGACTTGTATTTCTTATCTCATGCTATGGTATAGAGATATTATTACTATGGTATAGAGTCGATTGTCAAAGCCATAGTGTCTTATAAAAAAAATTTGGATCAATATTGTACATTTTTAGAGTATTGGTCCGACACCACAAATAATACGAAGAAGCACTGTTTTGATGGGACTGCAAATGTCAATAACGATCTTGACTCTCTCACAATTTAAAAACACGCCAGTATCCACCATTCTCTTTAATTAGCTTCATGCAAATGTTTACTCACCGCTCGTAACAAAAATCTTTTTTTTAATTAATTACTTCTGAGATGTTTCACTCACCGTCTAATGCACAAACGTAAGGGAATCACACGGCGAGAATCAGTAATTATAACAAGATAACAAGATCTCACACATGTGTTACTTTGCTCTGCCGGTAATAAAAAGCAGTTTGACGCAATTATTCAGAGATTAATCTGCATTTATCTTTCGAACGTCCTTTCACGAATGGTAACCCATTAGATAGAGAACGAGAAACAGTTTTTGTTCGAAGATTTTCTTTATTTGTGTTGTCGTATTATACGAAAAGGCGAATCCTTAACATACAGTTGTAAATTTATTACCGCTTTTAATGGGGTGTTTTGATCGTGTTTATAAACTGAAATGGTGAAAATCGTTACATGCAAGGTGAATGTAATATTGTGAGACTTTACATACGAAATCAATTAGCTTCGGGGTGATATAATAATATCGCAAATAATGCCATAAATTACTATGCGATTCAGGAGGTATTATGTCAAATATAATTGTCAAGTGATATTTTTCATAGCCGGTGTGAAAACTGTAAAAGAATTCAAATATTCTACTATGTTCTATATCATTCCTTCATTAATGAAAAATCAGTTGTTAAGTTTATGAAATAAAAAACCGTATTATCTGTTAATACACTTGTAACTGAATTAGCCTATTCACACTTAAATACTAATGAACCAAGAGTTTTTGACAATAGTTTATTGCAATTGTTAAGAAATTAAAGCTAGTTGTTAAAAAGACAGGACTATAAATTTATATTTTTGATCGTTAGTTACATTTTTAATGGATTTGATATAGTTTCCCTACTAGCTAAATTATAAGCTAATAGGCACATTAAGGCATTACAAAATACGCATGTAGAATTAGCGACATACTCAGTATGTCATTAATTGATAACATTATGAAGTCGAACTACTAGAATTTCTAAAGAATATGAATCATGAAGGATGAAATTTGATTTATAACAGTATATATTCTAAATAATAAACAGACTAGGCGTTAATTTACCATTAAATTAACACTCGTCACAATATAAAATGGCCCACAATAAAGTCTATTTAATTAGCATATAGTTATGATAAAAAAAAGTTGATTACAAGATTTGTAGTTGAAAGTGTCATGCCGACGAAGAAGAGGCTAAATATAGACGCAGTTTAATTATATTGAGATCGTTTTTATTATAATTATTGTTATTTTTAATAATAATTGTTATTTTAGTAATTTATTGTTACAATTATCACAAAAAATATATTATTACGTTAATTTAGTTATAATCAGTAACGATTAAATGAATACGATTGA
>JAQIXG010002869.1:0-16428 GCA_034700105.1 Oconnorella tubifera
TATATATATATGACCTTTAAGTCCTCTATACCTACTTTAGTTATTATTTAATTAGAAATGCCTTACATTGCATGGTGTAATGGATCATTTTATATTCGTTTTTGCTGTCTTTTATGTTTTTTCGATTTATGGAATTTTATTGAAAGCACGAAAGTAAAAGCTAAGATCTTTAGAATTTTTCTAAACAAATGAAAATATTTCATGATAGAATATTCTAGAATTGCTTGACTTTAATCACTAAAAATTGTGACTATAATCATTGAAAAAAGAGATTTTTTTCTTAATTCACTATGAAAACACTGCAATCAGTTCATAATTAATTGCAAATATTTTCAATGACAAAAATACGGAAAGTCTCCTGGAGTATTTTGCAAAGAGAAAACTCTTTACGTCATGAATCTTTTGAAGAACTTGACGAACGTCTAATTAATGACGTGTCAGCTTAACGCGTTAGGTCTCAAGATCTGTTAGACAGCTTATAGACAGATAGAGATGGACAGCTTGTAAGGACTGTTCGTTTAGTTTACTAATCGTCGTGGACAGAATGTCAGGCATTGAAAAATGTGGTTCACGCCCTTTTTTCTTCTTTTTTTAAAGGTCAATATTTACCAGAATAATTGACCAGAGGAGTTTTATCATAGGGTAGAAAGTCGATTGTTTTTTTGCTTATTTAATTTTTATTTATATATTGCTTATATTATAATCTTACACAGAATTTTAAATCCTATATAAATAAACTAAAACTTATTGATTAAAACCAACTTATTTCAAATGGTTATAGTTAAAACAGATGAAATTTTAAATAAATAATAATAACTTTAATGAAGCTATGTCCTGACTTGTTTAAAATTTAAGAAAATAGCTAGTTCTGTATCTACACTCCTATTTATATGACTATCTTACTGAAATGTATTTATCGATAGTTACCAATCGATAAATAAAAAAGGATCCCTATTCGGAAAATTTTACAAAACTATCCGTTGGTTATTCGACGATAACTCTTGCGTCGATTTGACGCTCTGTTGACTAAAGGAAGAATGAACGCAGTAACTCGGAGCTCATCCTTCACAGTGGCGGCCGGGACACTTGTCCTGATGTTGACACGAAGAGTTGACTCAGCTGTAGTCGACACAACAACTTCCCGACACTTGTTAGTCGCACGACGATGTCTGCCAACTTTCTCGTCTCAACATTACGGCTTTGTGAAGCATGACGGATTGTCAGTATTTGGGCGACTGGTTTCTAGAGTCAGTGATGATTGAGAATGTGACTTTATAAGTTGCCTTCAGTGGAAAGGTTGATCGATTTGGATAAAATCGAGTTAAGAATATTAATGTAGAGATTTTGCTAACTTGAAGAAAACGTTTTTCTGCTTGTGACTGGAAAATGGTTTAATTCGTACACGAGACATATTTATTAATTTTTATATAAAATATTGCATGGCTTAGTTACAATAAAAGTATTAATTATATATTTAATGGTAATTCATGATTAATTATATAAATTTCACCGTCAGTACTTCATGTTTTATTGTATTCATTTCCATTATTTTATTATTCGATAAATTGAATAGTCTTACAAAATTCGCTGTCATTTGAAAATCACAGTTTTTATTACTTTCAATTAAGACTTACAAGAAATTCCAATTCCATACAAAAAAACCAATTTAAAATCTAGACTACGTAAAGAAAAACAATACTATCTAGATCGTGATTGCACAACCAATAATCGTCTCGACTTGCTAACACATTGCATCGTTGAACTGAATTGCATTGACTAGCAAACAATCTCCCGTGTTGATTTCCAACTATCCTTTGTCTTAACTCGCTCTTCGTACAGCTTCTAATTGCCCCTCATTGAATCCAGCGTTTCCTCTCAATTGCAGCATTACTTAGAACTAGAATAAAGATACTCCAAATACAGTATGACTCCGCCCTAAAACAAAGTCCAAGTCCATCACGTAACAATTACTCGATCAATGTAAACGCTTCCGCGTCAAATCTAATAGAGAAATCAGGGAGTCTAAGTTCATCGTACTGCGATCGAATCTTTTCGTTTTGTTTCGATGTCAATACAAAACGTTTCCTCGTCGTGTATGTACCAAGGAACGAAGCCAGCTTTTATCGAGCTAGTAAATGAACCGGGAGCTGAATAAGCTGGACGTTCCATTAACGAATGAATTAAGCGCATTGTTTACACGCTTCATTGATCCATTAGACATTTGTCGCATTGTTGACACGCATGGGTGATCCGGTGTCTTAATTGAAATATCTCCGAGTTCGTCAGACGAAATCGCTGCAGCTTTTTTCCTGATCCGCCTTCTTGTCTCTTTCCGCTTTCTCGTTTTCTTTCTTTCGCGTTTAATTCTTGCTCAATGCAGTCTCTATTTGTTCTTTATCTATTTCGATCTTTCTTTTCCGTTGCTTTTATTTAATTTTGTTTCTTAAAGTGTCACTGAGATTGTTATGAGCTTTCACTGAAAGTTTGCATTAGCGATATTTTATATATATTTCTATAGTTCTTCGACGTACGATTTTGCATTTTGACTTGTTTGTTTTAAATTTAATTTTGGCTGTTTTATACTTTTTTCTGTATTTTAATATAATTTCAGTTTTTAATAACTCTATAGTATACTGCAGCTGTTGACTGATCATATGAAATAATTCAAATTTGTTTACTTTTAATTGCTGTCAATTTGTTGATCTTATAATTAATGTATACTTTATTTCAACTGTCAATCTCCTATACTGTTGGTATGGCACTTTAAACGAAGAAAAATCGCTACGTTTTTATCATTATAACTCTTCGCTAAAACACGAAAAATTTGATATAAAATTTAATAACATTAAATCGTGTTCATATATACAGAATAGACACAAACTTTCAATATTTAATAATCTGAACACTAAATTGTGACACGTCATTCTAATTACATTAATCATATTGTTCATGAAAAATGCTTTTAAATTGCAAATTGCAATATATATTTTACTATTCACAACTTACATTAACCCATGCAATGAAATTTATTCAACGCTTTATGTACGAAACTGATGAATGAACATTTCCAACTTTATTGACAACTTCACTTCTTGAAATATTATCTTTCGCATCAATACAGACTCGAAAATGCAACTCATATAATCTCTCTCTCTCACACTAAACCTCTACAAAGATCATTTCGATATTCCATTCTCATTGCCTCTTTATTGCCAGGGTCATAAGCCGCTCATCGAGTCCCAGATATAATCCGTCGAATTTCTATGAAATATGTTCCTCGGACGCTGTTTGATCTTCCCAGTAATCCCGACTACACGACGTCCCCTCGGTCCATCACCCCGCGGTCAGCAATCCTGTGCCCTCTGCCAAAGCCCTCGAGCCGTCCGGTCGTCACCCGATCAGCCTTCCGTCATATAGCTGTCGTAAGGACACGGGACCGGTCTGCCTACTTAACGCCTCGGATCGCATCGAGTGAGAGAGCGATATGAATCCCGGGGGCAATCATCCGGTCTTCCAGTCCGGGCGCTGATGGATGAGCGCGGATCGACGCCCATCGAGGAGTCCTCGCCGCTGCCGGTGATTTGGTCGGGTCGACGGGAGCGTTGACGGGTCAGTGACGGGTCAGACGGAATTGGTCGTGTATCACAGTGGATGTCGTGGGATCAACTGACCACTCGGTCTCGTATTCAGTATCAATCTAGTGTAGCTTCAGATATTGAACAACGATGGATCATGGATCATGGATCCCCCCGTATATATTTATTGCTTAAATTTAGTGTTTGAATAGAAAAGTAAGTTTAATAAAGTGAGAGAAAATGACGTTTTTAAAGCATGTTATAAATAAGCATCCAAAATGTGAGATAAGAAATTTTATTTTTATTTTATTTTTTACTCCATCTTCCCTACCTACCAAACATCGACCCCTTCTTTTAATAATAATTTTCTTGTGCACAATTGAATACAGTTGACAAGTATTATGAATAATTGTTCTCATTGAAACGATCTTAATGTCAGTTAGTTTTATGATCAGTTTAAACTCATATATATGTATCTAATTAATATTTATAATTAATTGTTGAAATAATACTAACATTTAAACCTATAAGTTGCAATATCGTCTATTTCATAAATATGCAAACATTAATTTCATTTTTAGCATTAAAACCCACGATTTATAAGTAAGTCTTATTTTTGCAGTGTACTTTACTTTTAGTGATCATTATTTTTAATCAAATAGAAATATACAAGACGTAGTAAAAAATCAAATACTTCCTTTAAATGTGCACCACTTTATTGTTTTGATACTATATAAGTATCCCACAGATTGCTTGTCTCTCAAACCAGTCCAAATATTTACTCTGTCTCATTCGGTCTGACTAAATTTGTTTAAACGGATACACGCATTGTGTTAAACTGTATAAACCACTATAAAACTTATAGTCTGTATCTGCCAGGACTGTATACATGATGTGGTGCTGGAGTCGTTAAAGTACTTCCGGTATAAATAAATCCCTTGCTGGGTATTGCTTGTCTGTGAAACGATTTAGGCTGAGATCTCGCATTTGTGGTTGAAGTCCTGTGAATGTGTACGAGACCTTTACACTTATCATTACTTGTTGCAATAGTTTTGTCAATGTGATCGTTTAGATAATAATCAGTGTTTGGTTAAAAGTTGCTGCTCGGGATTCATGAGATGCTAAATAGACTTAATTATCGTTGATCAGTCATCGATATTTTATTTTAAATTATATGCAAATTTTAGTTATATAGTTTCTGGCAATTAATCTGCGAATTGTGACATTGTTATCTACAAATTCTGTTTTAAGATGATTGTTATATGTAATAGATAATGTTTAAATTCTGTTAATAACTATTAAAGAAATTGTAAACTGAACTCGAAATTGTAAACATACTCAACTGTAGAGAATTTTTATTTTTAAAATATTAGTACCTTGTGCATAGTTACTAAAAGTATATTACTCTAAAACTTGTTACTTCTTATATTTACATGTTTTCTCAGAGATTCTATATCTTGTAGAATACTGCACGCGCATATTTATATCCTTACCTTAAAGTTTCGTATCGAATAACATTCTTATGACGCACGTTATTCATTATACATTCATTTTTTAGCTTTATCTTTTAAACGGAATAAGCGAATCGTCGAGTTACAAAAAGTAACATGACAGAAAGCCGCTCGTTTCAATGTTAAACGCTTGGCGTCATGCCTGTAGATAAGAACTCTATGAACGAAACGGCTTGAAATCAAATCTCAATGTCTCGGGGCTCGATCGCTTAGTTTTCATCAACGGGGCCGTATTGATTGTACCGTCCCCGATTGTCTATCAGCAGAATTTCTCTCTCGGATCTCATTTAATTTATTCTTTCATATCTGCTAATCAATATTATTGAAAATAGTTATTGAAAGTTATGTTACATCCGCGATGGTAGTGATAGTTTTTATGGAAATTATAATTTTTGTGAGTGATAAACATTAGACGTGATTAAGTTAATTATTATTATAAATGTTTAACAATTGTAGTCTATAGAGCAGATAATTAAAAACACACATCACAAAAATATGCAATTAAAATATTGGCCTAACTACATTATATTATAGTATATCATTGAATTGTGTGCTTAATAAGTAAATTTAAACAAAATGCGATATGCATCATATATAATTGTAGATGCTATTCAATGCATTTAGTCATTCAATTCAATTATTATTAATAGTTATTTAATTTAGTTCTAGTTAGTTATTTAATCATTTAATTATCTAGTTCGATTTTAAGATCACACAAAATCCAATAACACTAAGACGTACAATCAATATGGAAAATCGAAACAAATATTTGTTATTTGATTGTTACACTTTTTGTCTTCAAATTTGAACGATTATTTTCGAATTAATTGTAAGATTTTAGTTTTGACAACCCCCCCCCCCTTTTCCTCCTTTTCTCGGCGGAAACTGATCTTTATTTAAATAATTACAAGATTAATTTCGCGGTAAAAATACTTGTTTACGCTTAACGCATGACTAGCTGCATAATATTGCTCCTATATATAATACAGAAGTTAAGAATAAATTACTTTTAATGGCGATGTAGAAAGACATTAAATTCAGGGGGTATTTTTAGTGAAATAGATATACGCTTTATGAAATAATTTTGCTTTGTGAAAATATAGAGTTATTGAAAATATTATAATTATTACTTTTTATCATTATAATTAAATGACACTTAATGACTGTTTTAAGAATAGTCGTTTCAGTTGACGTGCTTTAAATTTTGCTATCTTACTCAATATTTATAATTAGGATCATTAATTTTATTTTAAAAAATTTGAAAAAGGAAATTTATATTTTTTGAGGTGAACGTGATTGGGTGAACAATTAAATGTGTGACCGGAATGCTGAAAGTGAATATAATGATGATAATAATGGTGTGAAGTGTTATAACGAATATTAATTTGAAGTAATATTAATGATATAATGCAATCAATATTATTACTCTTAGCAGATATTTCACGAATTTCGTACAAATTTGTCAGTAATGCAAAAAAATTACGAATGAATAAATTCATTTAAATCCTTAAAATTTGAGCACAAGAATAACTTAATGGCATTCTTATTCATTCGTTAATACTGCGGAAGTTAAATGCTTCACGTTGGAGAGGGGGGGGGGTATGGGGTGGAGATTGTGAAAAATGAAGAAAAAATAAAAAGTTTGACTTAATTACCCCCCCCCCTCCCCTCTCTCCGCCACAAATGATAAAAATTACATTTTCTTTATGAAGAAGCGAAAAAAGATAACCGGGCATTTTGTTGACTTTTTCTTCAAAATAAATTTGATCCTCCCTCTAAATATATTTCTAGATTTATCGTACTATATGTGATGATATATTTTTATTTCATTTTTAGCTGTACTCTATAATTACTAATCATCTGGTTTTAATTACTCAGTCATTTCGTTGATTCTGATTCATGATTAATATCAATATAGATTGTATATAACTGTAAATAAAATACTGTTAGTCAGGTTGTTATGTTTAATGGGGGGAGGGGGGGGGGGGTAAAGAATACAGTTAGTGATGAGGAGGTGGGGGATGGAATTACTTCAACCTCATCTCTAAAGTTGAGTTGTTGCACATTTTGTTATTAAACTGAATCAACTTATAATAAAACAAATACTAACTAAAAATCAAAGATTTCATTATAGAACATTTAATTAAATATTCACCAAATAAATGAATAAAATCATTATATAAATATATTATATTATACATATGTCTCAGTTAATATTAATAACACAGCTTCATGCTAATTGTTTATTTATTTTCATGCTAATTGATTTATCATATCTAAAAACATGATGCAGAATCTGATAGTATATACTTAACAATCAATCTTTTAGTAATAGAATTTACATTACATTAAATGCTAAATGTTCAGAAAGATGCTAAATTTTATATATATGTAAAGAAATAAAATACTGTTCGTGTAAGTTTAAGAAAAAGTTGTCTAAAAAATAATTTGACTGATTGTCAATAAATGCAATGCACTGAAAAAATTGCCATGCCAAATGATGTATTTGAAATATTATATCTATGTAGTTCATTTATTCAGTAAAGGTATAAAGCAATAGTTATTTTGATTTCAGTTTTTATAATTAATAATGAGCACGCATTATTTCATTAATCATTCGCAAAAGTAAAGTAATTAGCAAAACATAATAATATGATTATTTTTACATAAATAAATTATTTACATTAATCAGCAGTATTAACTTTAGCACGTTTTAGATTCGACATTGATTTGTTATGAAATATTATTCTGTGACCAAGTTCTTAATTTTTATTAATTATGAATATAATTATATACTGTGCCTTTTAACACGATAGTAATAGTTGTTAAAGTTTAAACAAACAATAAATTAAAAAACATCTGAATTCAACATATTACTTATTAAATTTAACATTCTTCATTATGTAAACATAACTCAAACAATGTTAAAATCAATCCACTAATAGATGAGTCATGAATACTAAAAAAAACTCTTAATTCACAATTACTCAAATTACAATGTGTTAAATAACAGTTACCGTTTAGCTAACTTTACTGGTTTGCTAAATGCATTAATCGCTTAAATGATTTAAATTCATTTTTTATTTTACAATTGTTTGTCTGGACTATTTATAGCTGTCATTAATGTAAATCTTTTGGTATATATTGCACATTTCTTGTTGAATCATTGAGTGCAGAGTAATTAGAATTGCAAACTCACGAACAACAGAAATAACTTAAAAAATTACACTGTAGTCTCTCTGAGAAGCCTGTGAATCTGTTTACTATAGGCAGATAGGCTTATAATTAGACTCTTACTGATTATTCTTGCACTGAATAAACGTCTATGCGGTTAATGCTTGTACGCAACTATTTTACTTAATTTAAAACTGAAGAAGTAGTTAAAATTTTGAAAAATAGATTGACATATTTACAGCAGATTGAATGTTTAATATATTAAACAAATACAAGATAGAAGTTCATAGAATTTAGAAAACTCAGATTTTAAAATGAGTTGCCTGTTATCATAGCTTAATGGTAATCCTAAATAAATATAACTAAACTATTAGACATTAATATGCAAATTCAATAAAA
This sequence comes from Oconnorella tubifera, assembly GCA_034700105.1. NCBI lineage: Eukaryota > Metazoa > Annelida > Clitellata > Enchytraeida > Enchytraeidae > Oconnorella > Oconnorella tubifera. Next base: position 8,660 of record JAQIXG010002869.1, read on the forward strand.
AAAATACACAAGTAAATTTGCAAATATCAGATTAATTATAACTCATTGAAGTGAATATCAGAGCAATTACTAAACTTCAACATTGCTCATTTCGCCACAGCTTTCTAAAATAGTAGCTCGCATCAGTCAATCTACAGCATTTTTTTACAACAGCTCTTTTGCCTAAAATAAAGAATGCTTTATCAGCAGTGCATAAATCAGTAAATCAAGTCGTATCTATAAACGTTTAAAATATACACAAACAAAAACCAAAGAATTTACCATAATGAGAACTAGTATACACACGGAAGAGGTGACTTGACAGATTTGATGGCAAAGCTACTGTTGAGTGTAAACAAATCAAGACCTCCTCGATTATCTTGACTACAATTCACTTCAGATCCAACTTCCCTCTCAACACTTTTCTTGTCCACGAGAGTTGCAAAGGCCTCCCTGTCTGAATCCTCGTCATCTTCATCTAAATCCTCGACATCACATCTAATCATATCATCATCTTCATCATCCATTATATCCTCCATGTCGATATCAGTGGTAGCTGGAGATGATGCCACGCTGATTTCCCTCCCGCTGTATCCAGCAGGCGAGGCGAGGCCAGCAGGGGAGAGACTACGAGGGCGACGGCCCTGGTTTAATCCCCTCGATTCCATCGAATACCGTCGGGAGTAGTACCCATCGTAGTGATCATCCCCGAAGCGTGAGGTTCTTTCGTTCACTGCACCGCGACAAGCTTGTCCAATGAAATTACGTATTTCACTGAAGTAAGACTCATCCTTTTCATCGAGATCGCTGCGACCTCCCGCTGCAGGCGGAGAGTCTTCAACATTTGGACCTTCAGACTCGTGCTTCTTAAGATGACGATCGAGATTCGTCTGCTGTCCAAAACAGCGATCACAAAGCGGACATTTGAAAGGTTTCTCTTTGTTGTGAATATTTCTCACATGCCGCTGTAAGTTTGACGAGATACTGAAGGATCTCTCGCAGTATTTACACTTGTAAGGTTGCTCTCCTGTATGTGTGCGTAAGTGACGTGTGAGATTTGCAGAACGTGGGAATATCTTTCCGCAGAATCGACATGAATAGCGATCTTTCAGTTTTCCAAAACCACCCGTTGGACCATATGGAGATCCCAGGATCATGCCAGGGCTCTTGAGGTGATGTAGTGGTGAGATACCACTGAGAGGGTTGCCGTGATGCCCGCTTGTTTGTAACCCAGGCAAGTGACTCGGTGTGGATGAAGAAAAACCATGGTGGAAGGAGTACTTCGGAGAAACGGATGACAACATTTTGGCAGCTGCTTCCCCAAAACCCATGTAGTTAGCCTTCTCTTGAATATGGCGAAGATACATTTGGTCAAATAATAGAGAGTCTGAAATACGTGAAGGAGGAAGTGAAAGATGTGATGAATAATGTGGATTTCTGTTTGTGGTGGAGTTTTCTGGGTAGTTTTCAGATGAGTTTCTATTTAATCGATTTCGTCTGTCTTCAACATCGTGATGATTAACGCGTGATGGTAGATCATACTTATCTATGGTTGATGTGACTGATGCTGGCTTTACAGTTAAATCTAATGGAACTTCAGAAGATATGCTAGATTTTACGTGGTCACTTGAAGAATTTTCATCAAATAAACGTTTTGGCTGATCATTTTTATTCTGTAAATTGCATCGTTCATTAGCGGCTACCTTCATGGAGGAATTCTCATATTTGTCATCGGCGATATTTTTGGCAAAATTTCTGTATCCACAACGATCAGCTTCGTAGTTAATTTCATTCACTTTCTTTGGGGACTTTCTGGTTTCTTCTCTGTGTAATTCTTTTCCTACTAATTCATCAATCATATACCTCGATTCTTTTTTAACTTTCAACGGCTGGGGATCAGAGTTTACACATTTTTGACTTGATGTTGAAGAAAGATTTTCAAGCCCCGTAGCTATGTTGATATTTGGAGACTTTTCCCTATGTACTGAATCCTTCTCATTGAGATCTTCATTTGTTATAAGATTGTCCACTGTCTTAACACGTTTTGTTTCCAAGAGATCCCTCTGTTGCTTCGGTGAGTCCTTTTTGGATGAAAAATATTCCATCCTCAGTTGCTCACCTTTTGTGATGGATACTTCCAATGGTTGGTTCCTTTTTTCTTCGGTGTGAATCACGCTAGAAGATGTATATTTATTGCTTTTTGTCTGATCTTTATTTTCAAAATCATCACATTTTAAACTCTCCTTACTCGAGATTTCCTTAGTCCTTATATCATTTTTGTAATTGTTTGTGTCATCTGGGGAAGCAGGTCGTTCCCTCTTTATTGCTCTTATCTCATCTGATATGCTTTCTGTTGGAGAAACACTTCTTAAACTCTTTTCACATAACTTTAGACTTTTTTCCTCCTGAGGCGATAGATATTTATTTGCTTCTACTCGTTCACTTTCTTTCCGATTATCTACACAATGGTTTGATCGCGTGTCCAAATTTGACATAAAACCAGTCTTAGCGTAATTAAAATAATCATTTTTGCGATCATCTGACCTGGTTTTCATTACCTCATCTGGTGATGAGGGTCGTGGACTAGCGAAGCTGATCGACTCTTCGTCTGAAACAGCATTTATTCGACTATTTTCATCTTCCGAAAAACTATGACAACTACTTCTGCTACTAATAACACTCGACGAGTCAGAAATACCTTCGGATTTTACATCATTTTTATATCTTTTTCGACGCTGTTCATCGTTAAATAAACGTTCTGAAATTCTATCTTCTTTTCTGTCCATCTCTGAGTCCTTTCCAACATCCACACTCAATGAGCCAGCTCGTTCCATTGCAAGCTTAGACTGAACGGCTGAATTCGATGCCGATGATGACATCATCAACATCGCGTGAAGATGATGAGTTGGAGGGGAACAGAAACCAAAAAGTCCAGAAGGAGGTGGCGGAGGAGGTGGTGGCAACTGTGGTTGATAAAAAGGAAAGGAAGGTTTATGTGGGCCGTAGAGGCTCAAGAGCGCAGCAGTAAAAACTGGATTTTTCGGCGAAAGCGGACTCGGCGCTAAAATAGATGATTTTTCCGGTGAATGTAATCCCATAGCGGCTTGTGATGAGAAAAGATATCGCGAGGCATTATGCCGCCCAGCCTGCAACATCTGCTGCTGGTGATGCTGAATACTTTGCTGATGAGACTGATGGTTATGATGATGATGATGTTGATGATGATGAAGAACACCTTCGCAGAAGCGCTTATGTTTACTGAGCGAAGTTGTCGTCGAAAAGGCTTGCCCGCATTCGTGACACTTAATCTGCTGTCTGCAGTCAGCGTGCATTCTCTTATGACGGCACAGGTTTGAGAACTGGGTGTACGCCTTGAGGCAGACCTCGCACTGGAAGGGCTTGACGCTGCTGTGGATGTGCTGGTGCTGCTTCAGTCCGCTTGACGTGGCGAACGCTTTGCCGCACTCGGCGCACGTGTGCGAGCGCGCGCCGACGTGCGCCGAACGAATGTGGCGCTGCAGGTTGCTTGGATCGGTGAACACTTTGTCGCACGACTCGCAGGAGAACGGTAGGGGCAGTTGGTGTAGACGGCGAGGTCTACTGGTGTCGCTGTCGGTGTCGCTGCAATCCTGTCGATGAAAAAACGAATATGAAATAATGAAGAAAGTAAACAATTTACTAAACGTAAAATAATTGAGATATGATTGAGAGATCTAGTCTTTACATTTATGTTCTCGTTTTTGAAAGATGAATAGTTGTTGGAATACAGCAGCGTCTGAGAGATAAGTCAGATAGTGCAAACAAGTGAAGCTACCAGTGTTCAACTTAATGTTTTAATTTTAAATACTAAAATCAATTTTAAAAAAGTATGTCAATAGTTTTTTTGTATTAAATAAAGAATTTATTTCCTACATATTATATACAATGTAAAAGGCAGAAAGAAATCATTCCAAGAAGAACTAGAAAGTGGAAAATAAAAAAATAAAATCGAGCTCATTTGAAGCTAGAAATATAAAGTTAAAGTTAACTACTAATCAATGCAAAAATAGCTTATCAAGTTTTGTTCTATATTAAATACAGTAAAATACAAGTATCAAAGACCAGGATGATCCTAATAGTATAATTCAAAACCGACTGAAAGAGTTTATCACAAAATAAAACAAAAATAACGTATCACTTCTAATATAAAGTAATGCAAAGTTACCAAAAAAAAGAAATTATGATAATAGAAAATAACTAAATATATAAATAATAAATAAAACACGCACCGATATATTATCAAAGGCTATAAAGGTTGACTGTAAATTATTATTTTCTTGCAGAGTTAACTTTGTCGTCTCATGTATCATTTCCACTAGATTAACTTTTCACTCATAAACGACTCTCTGCAACAATAATAAATAACTAAATATAAAATGTGATAAGTATTTGATAATATTTAAATATCAGTATTAATATGCACTGGCTTACTTTGTCAATACAAGAACTGTTATTAATACTACTGTTGGTTAATGACGTGTCATTAATATTGAAGATAATAACAAGAAAGAGAATACTGGACAACAGCAATACGCTTTTAGGTTAATCATGGAATTGATTAAATAATGAGCAAAACTACTAAATTCATAAAAAAAATGAGCAAAACAGGAATCTGAATAACAGTTAACAATGAAGGAATGTGCAAAAGTAACAAATACTTGAACAAAGCATACAACTGGCATTACAGAGCGTTGAATAAAAAGCGAAATATACATGCGAATTTATTTTTTAATTTAATTAAATTCCTTGTGTCTTATTTTGTTTAATTATAATTATTCCACTTTATAAATCCAAACAAAATGCAGCACAATTCAATTTCTATTTAATTTAATTGATCTTATTGCCAGAAATCTTTCTTCTAATTACACTTGATAGATCAATTTCAACGCAACAGGATTCATCAGTTGAGAGAATTGTCCGTAAGAATAAAAAGATGAACACACAAGACAATTATCCGTTACGTTTTAACGCGACGCGTATTTACATCACGTACATTGACCGTCACAAACTATCACGTGATCAGCGTGAGAGGAACAGCTGAGGATTCGATGAAGATCGTGAGACAATATTGAGACTAGGGACAGCTGCAGGGGGGTGGTGGGGGGTGTTTGATCCGGAGGGGGGACGAGTGGAGGGAGGGGGTGAAGTTTGACGATTAGACGTATAGATAAGATAGTTAGATGATTGGATAAGTAAGATAGTCCGTCATCTGATGTGGTACACACGAAAGATAAGAAAATTTGCAGAAAAGAGATTATTTATAAGTGTTTCTTTTATTTTAAATTTCAGTTTCTTTATATTGTGCATGTATTTTCTTATGAATATAGATTTTTTTGAACTTGCTTTTAAGTTATAATAATATGTATTTAATTGATAGTAATAATTTTGTTATTTCTTGTGAATTAAAACTTGATATAATAAAAATATAAACTATAGTATTATTATCTGAAAAAACAGAAATTATGTTGTAGTGTTAATATTTCATGGATTCATTGCTATTCAAATTCTCTTCTAATTTAGCATTTAATATACTAATGATATCAAATATAACTTCGTACGCAATTTTAAGTTTTTATTTCTTGTCTTTTAATATTTTAATTTAGATTTTCTTTCACCCACACTCTCCCTCTAAAATCTCTCTTTCATACGGCTTCGCGAATGGAGAAATATTTCAGAACGTGTCGAACGCGTAATTAAAAGAAGATATCGTTACTCGACGAAAGAAAACGATGAACCGTCGGTCGGTGAAAAGATTCGGGCAGATATTTCGTCCGATATTGTTTCATTTCGGACGTTGAAATGCGTCCGAAATGAAACAATATCGAAGTGTGAGCATCAGAGGTCGTCTTGCACCTGCAATGTTATCTCGCTCTTCTGAATACAGATTAGTGTTATATTCTAGTAGGATGAGAAGATCGGATAATACTGATCCTGTAGTGTCCGGTTTGATAAATGAGAATGGATCAGGTTTAGACTGGTACTAAAAAATCCATTTTCAAAAATGTTTTTCGTATTTTTGAATGTAAATTTCTTTTAAATCATATTTTAAATAAAATTGTACAATAAATTATAAATGGATGTGGACTTATTAAAAACATTAGCTGAATTCTCAGTCAGTTTACAAAATTTACAAATTGACTGAATTCTCAGTCAATTAACAAATAAATAATTTAAAGTATGTATATCATGAATAACAGTAATATATTATAATGCTCGCAAAAGTACACAAAAAATAACAAAATTTGTGCACACCCTGTCAATACTTTGATTTACTAAGTAGTTCTTGCACCAAACTCAAAGTAAGTATTCACAAAGAGCTCTCGACTTTTATCAAAGATAAATACAAAAAGATACAAAAAGCAAAACTTATCGAAAGTTCACGTCGAGGGATAGCGGTCAGTAAGTTGCAAATTTTAAGATAAAACCTCCTTTCAATCAATATTGAAAATATCTTTCCAACTAATATTGAAATTATATTTAACATATGTGCTCAAAAAGTGCGAAATTTTCGATTTAGGGTCATGTTCCCTCTGTTACAAAAAGCGAAGTAAATTGATGCAAGTTATTACAAAGATCGTTAATTTTTTAGTAATTTGGATTTATTATAATACAAATTTGAAAAAAATAGTTCCCCGTCCCTTCAGAAAGTAGTTTCTACTTCCGCCACTAAGGGTGTCGGAATTTCAAATAGCCACTTTTCGAAACACTTCGCAGTATGGTAACAAAGATACAGTAAGTGAAGATCCGTATGTTTAACATAGAGCATGTTTTACGATTTGATGATTCGAGTATTCACTAACATTACCATATATCTGATAAACAAAACGTCCGCTTTGTTTATGCGCATCATTCTTTATGAGGGAAGGATGAAACATTGATGTCATTTATCTGCTGTGCATTAATAGATGAGAGAAAATAGCGAGAGATAAGAGAAACGCATTAAAGAATCTTATATTATGATACAGTGAAGAGTATTATGGTAATTCTCTCAATGAATTTAAGTTGAACCTTAATCCACGTCTCTCGTCTTAAAGTAAATGAACAAATTTCTCTTTATTCAATATTTATTGCCGATTCCATATGCATATAATCAATAGTGTATGTATTTATTATATACATATGGAACCGGTCATATGTATGTACCGGTATGTACCGATTTATGTACCGTATGTACCGATGTACCGGTATTAAAATAAGGTTAATGCACACAATACTTTTTTGTTTACCATATGACGTCATTATAATCAAACAGCGCTATGGTCCAATGAAAAATATATCTGCAATATATACTGGCTTTGCACACTTTAGCCAGTATATAGCTCAAATTTGTGATTTTTTTAGCCAAACAAGCTCCCTGTAATTCGACATAAATTAATTAAATTGATGGTTGTAATTTAAATCATGTCATCGAGAATATTCGATTCGATGAATAGTCAAAACGACAATATCAAAAAGTTTACCACCCATCAACGAGGTCGATAGATGCTTGAATAGAATGCTTTTACAAAACAGTTTCTATACAAAGTCTCAATTGTTACGATTCTTTACGATACACAACAAAAGCTACTTAGCTATATGTACATCACGCAATCGATCAGTTAATCAAAATATTCTCAGTGAAAAATTACTACAGATGTCTACTGATCAGATAAATACTATTAACCCTTTTTATACAATTTGTCAATTCTACTGTGCATATAGTGCATATATAATAGTGCATATTATCAACTTTTAGATTTTACCTTTCTTTA
>JAQIXG010002870.1:0-16427 GCA_034700105.1 Oconnorella tubifera
AGTTGAAACAACTGCAAGCTGTATGCGTGGAAGAATCTGTAAGCATTTCATATTTCTGATTTCTTATGATTTATACATATATTATATTTGTATATATTATTGATTTCGTCGCATTGTTGTTTTTAATAGAACTTTTTACAGTTTGAAATAATTAATATAAATTTTCTAGCTGAATTTGCATCGATGCAGTATTGTATTGTAGGTGTGAACTTTTTTGATGCTCATTATTTGTAATTATTCTATAATTAATTTTATTTAAGTTCATGATAAATTTCTATTCGCTTCTAGAACTGATAAAGTTTAAAAATCGATAATTACAATGTTAAAATGTAAAGTGCAAATGTCAACTTATATTCTTGTCATATCTATCTCTCTGTGTGTTTGATCAATCATATTAACCCCGATTGTTAGTTCCTGGGATTAGGGTTGGAGTTAGGGTTAAGTTTAGGATTAAAGTTAGGGTTAGGATTATATTTTGGGTTCAGTTTAGGGTTGGTTTGAGTTACGGTTGATAAATGAATTGACAAGGTCATTTTGTCTGGTTAACGTATTCGGGGTCATTTTGTCTATTTAATGTATTCGGGCTGTGTTGTCTGGTTCATGTATTTGGGGTCATTTTGTCTTGTCAATGTATTCAGGGTCGTTTTGTCTGGTTAATTTATTCGGGGTGTTTTGTCTGTTTGCTGTATTTGGGGTCATTTGTCTTTTCAATGTATTTAGAGTCGTTTTGTCGGGTTCATGTATTCGGGGTCGTTTTGTCTGGGTACCGTCTGTATGTATCAGTTTTTTGTTGATTATAGAAGCTAACAGGGGTTCCACCGATTGATTATCAATTAATAGAAGACGCTAAACACGATAGATTCAGTTGTGCAGCTAGTTTGAAATATTCCCCTCTTATAAAACCTCGACAAACTTTCAATCAGGTCCGAATCGTTTCGCTAAACTCTCAAACTTATTAAATTAACTGTAGTGCAAGTATCTTATTCAATGATAGTTATCATTAGTAGCTTTTAATTGTTTCCATTATTTTATAGTTTAATTGTAACTTGTTTAGTATTCTTAATAAAAATTATTAATTCAAATAGCTTATTTAATAATTTAAAATAATTTAAATGGTTTATTTTTGTGGTGTAGTGTCCTTATTGAAATTTATTTCTTGAACGCAGTAGTATAATAAAACCAGCTGCTTGTTTCAATATTCTTGTTTTTAATTCTTTAAACAGGAAGGGAATGATTTGGCAGAATTGGAACAAGAACTGGATCGTCAGAAACATATCGTAAGTGCCGCTCAGTCGTTGTGTCAAGATAAGTTTGCAAGAAGAAGCATCAAGAAGAAAAGGTCTCAATCATTTCAACGAGCTGCCGAAAAGGTATTAGATTATGTTGAACTTAAAAGTATTAGATTATGTTGAACTGAAATAAATGTTTGCGTTACTTTCTGCACCCATTGTAAAGTATTTAGTTTTGCAGTTGTTTTGAAATTACGAGGTCAATTAATTACAAGTGTAATATGATTGCAATTCAGTTGAACATATGTTTTCAATTGAAACTTAAATGCTTTTCAGATTAATTAATTAATTCTTAATTTATATATTTATTTAAATAACAGTTTTATAATCATAAAGTAATAATAATTATAATATTATGTATTTTATTTTTAAACAGCTTAAAAACTTGGAAACTCTTCGTTTACAATACCTCATAAACGACTGCGTTATTTCTCCCCCTAACATTCACCACAGCGACAAATCTCCCCGTTCCCCCGTCTCCCCCCCTTCAAAACCCCTACATTTAAATCTAACCCACACAACCTCAGATGCTATGCACAAAAACCGAACCACCCAAACTATCGCAAATAAATCTAACTTAAAAAGTCCAACCGCGCTTAAAAATTCCGATTTTCCGAACGATAAAAACGCGAAAATAAATTTAGAACCTAAATCGGGGGATTTGCCCCTTATAGGGGGGTATGTTCCTAGTTCAGTTTATTCTACTCAAACGAAATACAGAGACCAAACGTATCCTACGTATGCGAATTCGCCGAATACCACACCTAAACTTTTACGTTCGATAATTCCGATTTCTTCCCCACAGGAAGTGAATTCGCTATCGAATTCGGTAAATCGAAATCAGATAAATTATTTAAATTCACCGAACAGTAAATTTTATCAATCGGGCGCGATAGATTGCTACGATTTGAGAGATCGTAGCGACTCTATAACTAGCAGGAATTTATACAGCACTACGACGTTAAGAACGACGTGTTATGATAGCGCGGATGAACTGAAAACACCTTCCCCCGGTGCGTCACCGGCTGTAGTACGAAATCGTAATAAATTTAGTTTTATCGACGAAAAAGTTTGTTTAGCAAATTCAGTCGAAACGGTCAGTTGTGGTAAGAGAGAAATAAGTGAAAATGTTCATAGTTTTAGTTCGGTTCAAAGACAGGGAGGGTTAGGATCGAGTATTAATGCCACGATACAGTGTTATGAAACGCACGTAGAGATTTCAAAACCATTTGAAATGACGGATGTTTTGAAATATAGCGAAAGAAGGAGAAAGCAGAATGTCGGGGTGGTTTTAGGTGATAATAGTTAGCTTGAGGATGAGTTGGTTCTAGAGGTGCTATTTTTAAACTGATGGGTTTTTTGGTTTATTTTGTATTATGCCCATTGGTGAATTTGAACGATTTATTTTTAATTTTTATATTTCAAAACTTCAGTTTTTTGATTGATTTGTGAGAAGTCGTGTGATATTTTGAGATGAATTAAAAGCAAATTCTTATCAGTTTAAATGTAGACAATTCGCAAATTTGAAAACGTGTTTAAATATATATCAATTGCATATTTCAAGTTATATTGAAATATATATTGAAAATGTACAACTTTGAAAACCAGTTTTAAATATTTATTATTTGTATATAATTGCAAGTAGCCAGTATTGTTTAATTCATAATAATGCCGGGATTGCATTGCTATATTTCACGATAATAAGCTCCATGAAACCGGACTACAAACATATCTAACTGTAATGGCCTTATGATATTGAACTAAATGCGCTATATTTTCAAGTTAATAGCTTCAATTTATATATATCACGTTTACTTCTATTACATTATATTTATATAATATTTTAATAATATATTCATTTAATATATATTTGAATCTAATTATATATTGAGTCTAATTTATATTTTAATATAAATTGAATCATTTTTTGTAATTTTATACAGGCTTTGTTATTTATCCAACAAAAAATTAATAATTTTCTGAATAAAGTTTTTATTTACTCTTAAACTTGGTTTAAATTTACTGATATATATTTTTTAAATTCTAAATTTCCTCCTTTGATATTTCTGCATATATTTCATAAATACACCCCCCGCTCTAAAACTACATTGCATCAAGTGATAAAATTATCTTTAAATTGTAAATTATAAATGAAGTAATTCGTTTTGCTCAAATATCGGTGCATCTAGAACTTTATCTCGTATAAGAGAAACTTGTAATTTGGACATCTCGCTTTATTCTTGCACATTTAATTTTTTCGTATAATTTCTGTTTCTTCTTTCCATATACATGTAATTCGTATTATACGTATATACGTGTAATTCTTTATATTTAGTGTGACTTATATGGTTATCAGTTATTCATTTTATATATTTGTCAGTAATTCTTTTTTGTCATGACTCAACAAAACGACCCCGACAAATGGGGCCTGACTACCTGACTACTAAATGGGCCCCGTTTATTCTTAGGGTTGGAGTTAAGATACGGGATAGGTTCGAAGCGCGGGTTAGTGCTAGAGTTTTGGTTAAGTTTAGAGTTAGTTAGAGTTATTGAATGAATTGACGGGGCCGTTTTGTCGAGTTAATGTATTCGGGGCCGTTTTGTCGGGGTACCGATATTTATATATTTCTAATAAGATTCTGGTTATCGTATTAACAACGGGTGTAGCTTTTTTCTTAGATAGACTTATACAATTGCGTATATCATTCAGACTTTATATAATTGTAATACGTGTGTAGTATATTTCTTTCGAAAGTAGATTCAGGATATTTAGGATAGAAGGAGATGAAATTTTGTATTTTTTTTATTTGCACAAATTTATGTTTTGTCACGTGTTGTGTGTATTTTGTTTGAACATTTAATTACTTTATTCATCCATTGATTTTGATTTCAGCGATTGATTTATCTGAAGAAAAAAACGAATTGTATTAATTGGTATTCTAAAACATTGTTGTCTTCTGAATTAATCTAATCATAAGACGAAACAATAGAAGATGAATTTTGTTTAAGTACAGAATAAAATAACGGAAATGAGAGCATAGGAATGCTATTTTTATCAAGTTAGCATAATTTGATGAAACTGCAAAGTTTTACAGTGTCGTTTCATTGTGATAGATAGAGATAGAGGTCATTGACCCGCTGCAGAGGTAATTGATCCGCTACAGAGGTCATTGACCCGCTATAGAGGTCATCGACTTGCTACAAAGGCCATTGACTCGCTATAGAGGTCATTGACCCGCTACAGAGGTCATTGACTTGCTATAGAGGTCATTGACCCGCTACAGAGGTCATTAATTGCTAAATAGGTCATTCACCCGCTAGAGATGTCATTGACCCGCTAAGGAAGTCATTGACCCTCTATAGAGATCATTGACCCGCTATAGAGGTCATTGACCCGCTACAGAGATCATTGACTTGCTACAAAGGTCTTAGCGCTAAAGAGGTCATTGACCCGCTATGGAGGTCATTGACCCGCTAAATAGGTCATTGACTCGCTATAGAGTTTACTGAGCCGATACAGAGGTCATTGACCCGCTAGAGAGGTCATTAACCCTCTGAAGAGGTCATGAATTGACCCGCTATAAAGGTCACTGATCCGATATAGTGGTCATTGACCCGCTATGGAGGTCATTGACCCGCTGTAAATGTCATTGACCCGCTGTAGAGGTCATTGACCCGATAAAGGTCTACTAACATCAAGTTAAGATTTATTAAATTGTATTGCTGCACCTTCAACTATAATCAAACTTATTATATTTTACATATTACATATTGTATTATATTAGTACACTATTGGTATGAACAATTATACTAGTTATATTATACAAATATAATTATACAATTACGGTTATATTATACAATATGGTATTATTGGCAATTTATCTTAATTACAGTCACATTATAACCAATCTCAATGAAAATTATAACTTCAAGCCAATCGAGCAATATATCTATAACTTAAAACTTATTCAAACATTTATTGGTTATTTTTCTAAAATTAGGCAGAATTAGGAGACGTGACATTATAAGGGAATATCATTGGTGGCTATATTTGTACAATAATAATGGCTCATATTAGATCACATCCTACACATTAATGAGAATGGCAGATACTGGGGTTTTACCATTTGTCAGAGGGGTCGATTTTACCCAGAATGACTTCAGCGTACGTAAAAGGGGCGGGGACAGGGGAAATGGGCGTGGCTTTACTTATTAAATCTGTCATTAAAAGATATTGTTATTTTGTTTAATATTTTAATTTTTTTTATTTTAAGTCAGTGTCTAATTTGATTCTGCAGACACTATAGCGAATCGGACTGTGTTTTAAATTGAGTTTATTTAAGTTGCAGCTAGAAATTCATTAAAATTGGTTAAAATTATGAAATAAATGAGAGATTATTGTTATTGTGGTGTAATTTTGACAGGATGGCAAGTTTCCCTACCATGTCAGTGATATGATTGGACTTCGGTGGCTTAGACTTAATGGTACAAGTCTTGATTCGATGCCCTTTGAACTTTCAAAACTAAAAAAACTGGTTTGTGTTATAATTACTTTTTTTATACAACTTTAAACATATATAAACTTAAAATATAACCAACAAAATTAGAATATAAACTGTTTTGAATATTACTTATAAACTGAATACAAACTTTATTTATTAACGCTTTTAAGTATTACTAAAATCAAATTCGATAATCACAATTGGGTTAATAATGATGTGAAGTTCCTTATTTTAAGTAGAATATGACGCATAAGTTTTTACTTGCTGCATCCTTTATGAAACCTATTAAATTGGTAATAACTTTTACAGTCTCTACTTTATCAGTTTAACGCGTCATTAATTTTAAAACGAGCAATTATTTTGCGCTTATACTTTTAAATATTTTAGGAATCGCTTTCTATGGTGCGTAATAATCTTCGCGATATTCATACTGATGTGTGTCAATTACCGAACCTTCGTATTCTCAATTGTCGACATAACAAACTTAAGAATTCTGGCGTGCCCCCCGAACTGTTTCATCTCGATGACCTCTCCGTTGTTGTATGTATTTTCAAATCTATAATAACTTCATTATTATCATCAAATTTATATTTATTTCAAAAACATACAAATACATTAAAAGCAATATAGATTTAGCATTTAGAAAGTAAGAAATGTGATTGGTTTAAACAAATATTGCAAATAAGTATTCGGTTGACAGCAGTTCAAATGAATGAAAATTGAAATTATTATCATAGTTTTATCTGGTTCTATTGTATAAATTTATACAAATTCTTGCTCCCAAAATTATGGTAACATTAGGGTATCGATTATTTGTTGTTTTTTAAGTCAAGGCTTGTTAGAGAAGTGGTTAGAGCACTTAATTCAAAATTGATAGGTCCAGGTTTGAATCCCTGAAAGCTGCACATTTTAATAGGGTTAGGTAGTTAGTTAGCTTTCTCTAACTAGCTGCACCCTTTAGTAAGACGCTTAAATTAACACCTACGTCTGAGACATCATGTACATAAAATAGATTTATATGGATAGAATTTATCATTATTATATTAACGATAAATAAAGCGTTAATATAAAATGAAAGTAATATTTTTTTGAAGCTCTTTATTGATGTGTTAATTTGATGTAGGATTTAAGCCACAACCAGTTAAAAGAAGTGCCCGCTGATTTAGACGGAGCTCATAATATTCTTGTTCTCAATCTTAGCCATAACCAGTCAGTTATTTTTTAAGATTATGACTTATTTTTATCAAATTTAAATCTAATTTCTTTACTATCATTTGGAATTGTCGTTTGCGGCTTAGTTTAGATTGAAATTATTGCTAAAGGGGGCTGCAAGTCATTGATATATTGCTGTCAGTATAACGTTATAAATTTATAAAGGTTTATTCACTTTTTTGATGTTAATTAATAATCGATTTTGTGTAAAGTTGATTTAATTTTGTTGCATTTAGAATCGAATCGATACCGAGTCAAGTATTTATAAATCTCACAGATTTAATGTACCTAGATGTCAGTGATAATAAACTGGGTAAGATTTATCTATATAGAATTCTATATCTACAATTCTATTAATTCTAAAATTGAAATTTAACATCTACTGTTAATTATCTTACTAAAGGGTGCATCAAGTTAATTCTTTATGTAATCATTATAGAATCTGAAATCTTATAAATATACAGATCTTATAAATATAGATATTAAATATAACTTAAGCGCTTTCAATATTATAACTCAGTGCTTTAAAACATTATTAATTCTTTTACATTTTGTTGTATATTTTGCACACCTTTTTTTCTACTGATAAATTATATATATAATTATATAATTATAAAATTGCTTTGATTGTGATTCTATTCTATTTTTATTTTATTTTGTTGAGATGTAGTACAATGTAAAATCAAATTTAAAGGTGATGTAAGAAATTTTTTTTTTAGATACATTGCCCCCACAAATGAGAAGATTGACTAATCTTCATTCACTTATACTCAATAATAATCCACTAGTACATGCTCAACTTAGGTAACTCAATTTAGTGTGATTTATTTAATTTGCAAGACTTTTAGAAATTGAATTTGAAGCTCTTCAGTATATTTTTTTTTGTTTTAACGCTTTAATATTTCTTAATTTGATAAAACCGAATTCGTATCGATATGTCAAATAAATGATATTATAATATTCTACTGTTTGTTCATTGAGTTGTGTTGTTAAATTGTAACAGTAGTGTGTATAATGCGTTAGAATATTAAATCATAGTGTATAATATAATTATAAATTAATAGCTATGTTATCGTATTATAAAGAAAATATCACTTATATAACTATATATTATCGTCATTGTTTAACATCATTTTGTTATCAAAGTTTTCGTAAGAAATTTAGCTTTTTTAGAGCATATTTATACATTTGCTTACTTGGTTTATATATACGATGTCATTTAATGTGTATATAGCTAAATTAATAAATATATTCTAGGCAGTTGCTTGTATTAATAAATTAATAAATATATTCTAGGCAGTTGCTTGTATTGATAAATTAATAAATATATTCTAGGCAGTTGCTTGTATTAATAAATTAATAAATATATTCTAGGCAGTTGCATGTATTGGTAGCATTGGAAACTTTACATATGAAAAATACAGCGAGAACTATGGGTAACTTTCCTACTGGTCTTGAATCTTTGGCTAATTTACAAGGTCTGTAATATCATCATCATCATCATCATCATCATCATTATTATCATCAGTATTATCAGTGTCATCAGTATTATCGTCATTATTATCATCAAAATCAGTAGGCTAGTTATATAGTCATCATTATCTTCATTACACTAGATAACTATCATTACAACTAGTCTAAAATGACTATACTTTAGCAATAAAATAGTCACTGTGAATAATATATATATTAATTGTACAGATGCAATTTAATAAAAATCTAATTTTTTCTATTCGTGACTTTATTTTTTAATTGCGTTATTTGATTGCTACCTCTTCTTGTTTTCATTCTTAATCATGATTTTTAATTGAATTATTTTGCATCCTATTCCTATTACAGATCTTGATTTATCGTACAACGATCTACCCGGAGTGCCCGATGCTTTGTATAAACTAAGAACTTTAACGAGACTCAATCTCAGCAATAATGAAATAACGGAACTGTCTTCATTAATGGGTAGCTTCTTACTTTCTTTATTCTAGATTCTGTTAAAATTCTTTTTCCTTATATAGTTATATAATTATTTAAAAACTAAATTCTTTAGTTAAATTTTTGGTTTTCTTGTTACAGAGCGAATTATTTAAAAGTTAAATATTATGATTGGTTAAATCATCTTATTACAACATAAGTTTTGCTGCCTCGAGTTATATTTTGATTAAAATAAATTCAATCACTCTAGTTATTTTTGAATACTTTGATTAAATAACATTGTATTTATTAATCGTGCATTTATGGAGCATTAAATCTTTTAGTAATAAATTCTATATTTCTTATCATCGTGTGATATTAATCGTGATTTACGTTGGCTTAAACAGAGGCATGGGAGAAACTGGAATATTTCAATATTTCAAGAAACAAATTAACGGAGTTACCGGTAGGTTATTATATATAACTATATTAGTAGAGTAGTTAAGTATATAGTTATTACTTCTTTTATAACTATAATAAGTAGAATAGTTAATTATATATCGTTATTTTTCTGTTATTAGGTTATATACGTGTTATATTGTTATAAGTTAATAAAGTTATATATTGTTATAGTGTTATATTCTGTAAGCTGTACAGTTATAAAACAATTGATTTTATAGACATCTGGTTATGTACTTATCATGTGTCAAATTTGGATTACTTCATTTGAATAAAGCTGTTTTTAAATCAGTTACTATCACTTAGTATTATTTCATGCTGATATGACTAGCAGTACAAACCAAATTATATCTTATTAGTAAATTATATTACTATTTAATTATGAAAAATTAAATAGTAGAATTATAATAATACTAATAATATAGTGAATTAGTTAGTTACAGTATAGTGTATATGTTTAGCAATAATTATTATTATTCATTTACTATTTTATATATTTATGCAATTTTCTACTTTTCTAATAATTAGCGACTTTTGTGTAGACGTTAATTTTTAACGTTTTTTTACATTTTGCGTTTATGTTAATTTTTAACGCGTTTTTATTCTCCAGGCTACTATGTGTAAGTTGACGTGTTTGAGAAAGTTCTACGTGAATAGCAATCAGTTAGATTTTAACGGCATACCGGCCGGCATAGGAAAACTGAGTAATTTAGAATTATTCAGCGCATCGAATAATAACCTAGAAACTATTCCCGAAGGCGTTTGTAGGTGGGTGGAAAATATATTAATCAGTTTACTCTAATACCAAAATACACCGCTAAAAATGTGTTTATAAAAGTGTAGTGTATATAATTTAGTATAATTTTGTGATGAAATGCACCCTGTTTAAAATCTTTTTAAACAGAGTGCATTTATAGCGAACATTTAATCATTGTAAATTCATTCCCAAATGCACGATAAAAAGGTATATGTAATAATATATGTAATAGTAGATATATGTAATAATAATTAATCGTTATTATATAATATTCTGCGCACAATAAAAGAGGTATTTTAAGTGTATAGCTATTTATTAATTGATGAAATTTAACATTTTTCTATTTCAGAGTCTATACTTAAATATGCCATAGTAGAGCATTGAGATATTTTCATCATTATTGATATTTTTTATATAGTTGCAATGGTTTGTTTTATTAAGGTGTGCGAAATTGAAGAAATTGATTCTGAACAGCAATAGATTGATAACGCTCCCTATTGCTATACATTATCTCACAGATCTGGAGGTATTTTATTTGTAGTCGCTGCCCTGCATTAAGAGCGTTCACTCATTGCTTATTTGAAGTTAATTCCACTAAGACGCCAAGTTTTTTTTATGCTTTATAAAAACATTAAGCAAAAACGGACACACATTTTATTGTGACTTTTCATATCAGGATTTATATTTATGTGACTCGTCAAAACGGCCCCGACAAATCAGCCCCGTCTATTAATTCCTATGGTTGGGGTTATTATTTGGGTTAAGGTTAGGATTAAATTTAGCATTAGTGTTAGGGTTTAGTTTAGGATTATTTAGGGTTATTAATTTACTGGTTCGTTTTGTCGGGTTAATGTATTCGGGAATCATTTTGTCGGTGTATCATATATTTATGCTTGTTGCTTATTCTTTGGTTTGTATTTACGTTAAGGCGCTTGATATTCATGATAACCCGGAATTGGTTATGCCACCTAAACCCCCTGAGTTGGTTGTTGGGGCGGGGGTCGAGTATTATAACATAGACTTTGATCTTAAACGTCAGCTGCAACTTGCCGGTGCTGCACCACCACCATCTGCGGATGAAACACCGGGTAAAGCAGTCAATATAGATCAGTCAATATAGATCAGTCAATATAGATCAGTCAATATAGATCAGTTAATGTAGATCAGTCAATATAGATCAGTCAATATAGATCAGTCAATATAGATCAGTCAATATAGATCAGTCAATATAGATCAGTTCATGTAAATCAGTCAATATAGATCAGTCAATATAGATCAGTTAATATAGATCAGTTAATGTAGATCAGTCTTTAACATTATTAATAAATCAGTCAATGACAAGTAATAAATCAGCCAATATTAACACATTTATTATCGTTATCATTGGATTGTATTTTTATTTTGGTTGCATTTTTATGCGCATTTATAGCAAGTTTTATGCGTATTTATGGAAAGTTTTATGCGCATTTATAGTAAGTTTTATGCGTATTTTTGTGCAGATAAAAAAGACCCCCGTGCGCGCCACGCAAGATTGCGAGGTTTGCAAAAGAAGAAAGATGAGGACAAGGAAGAGAGTGCAAAAGTGTTGAAAGTGAGAAATGTTATATTTACTGATTGATTGATTAACTGATTGATTGATTAACTGATTGATTGATTGATTAAATGATTGATTAATGATTGATCAATTTATTAAGTAAATAATCGATTTATTAACTGATTGATTGATTAGCTAACTTATTGATTAATTGATTGATTTATTAACTGAGTGATTTATTTATTGACAGAATTGAATGATTGATTGATTCAGTTGTTGATTTAGTAATAACGTCAAATGATAAAAACAAAATTGCACTGATGTTGTATTGTAATGTTTTCATTGCAGGGAATGCAAGACGTAGCCAAAGATAAAGCCAGTGGTCTGGTGTCACAGAAAGATGACAAAAACGAACCCCTCAGGTTTTTATCTCTCTTAAACTTTTTTTTTTTTTGGATGTGTATTTATTTTGATTTAAAACTGTACAACTATATTTAACTTCAAAAGGTACAAAGTATCTTTTGTACATAAAAAGTACTATATAAAGTACTTTTGAGTAAAAGAACTATCTAAAAAGTACTCTAAAGGTACCACATTTGAAAATATTACCTTTGAGGTAATAGTGTAAAACGGTATTATTTAAATCTAGTCTTTTGGGTTTTAGTTGCATTTATTGTTTGCATTTAACTTGAAAACTGTTAAAATCTAGTTTAGATTTTGTTGTATTTTTTATTGTTTCTCATTTTATGTTTATTTGTTTTGTTTATGTCAGAGGTAAACGTTGGGATGAAGCTTTAGAAAGACCGAATTTAAATTACAGCGAAATATTTGATGAAGATGTGGGGCAGATACCGGGTGAATTAATTATTTAATTAATTCATTAATTAATTACTGTTAGTTAGAATGTGTCTTTGGATAGACTAGCTTAGAATTAAATGTTTTGCTTTTAACTGTTTTTTTGTCTTGCTTTTTTGTTTATTTACATTTTTATTAATTTATTGATTGAATGAATGATTAATGGATTGATTGATTGATTGGTGGGTTGCTTGGTTGGTTTGGTTGGTTGGTTAGTTCGTTGGTTGGTTGATTAATTGATTAATTGATTTAATATATAATAATAATTTAATGATTGATTTATTTATTTATTGATTGATTGATTAATTGATTGACTGATTGATTGACTGATTGATTGATTGAATGACTGAATGATTGATTTGGTTTTTTGATTGATTTAATTGATTTATTAATTGATTGATTGATTTATAGGCCTATCGTGTTATAAATCAATCAATTAATTAATTAATCATGATTGATTGATTGATTGATTGATTGATTGACTGATTGATTTATAGGTCTATCGTGTTAGAAATCAGTCAATTAATTAATCAATAATCAATCAATCATGATTGATTGATTGATTGATTGATTGATTGATTGATTGATTGATTGATTGATTGATTGATTGATCGACTGACTGATTTATAGGTTTATCGTGTTGGGAAATGGAGAATTTCTTACCCAACCCTCTGGAAGAAGGTATAAAAATATCTTGCTTTTTTCATCTCATAAAACTATTCACTTATCCTACAATGTATTTAATAAATCTATTATTTCTTTTAAGAATTTTTTAACACAAATAAAAACATTACGTAACAAATATATCTATAATATATCTATAATATAATCTATATCTATAATATAAATCTATAATATATGTATCTAATAGATATATTATCTATTTATCTATTAGGTAAACATTAAGAAGATAAGAAGATAAATAGATACATTTTATTTACTTATTTATATTTTTAAAGAGATAAATTCTGTTTATTTTGTTATTTTTTGTTACTGAAATTTGATGAGTTTTAATTAGGGATTAAATTTTATTACAGCATTAATGGGGAAGTTCTATGAAGCCGATTGTTACATTGTTTTGAAAACATACATCGATGACAGTAGTAGTTTAAACTGGAGTATTTGGTATTGGATTGGTAAAAATGCTACGGTAAATTTAGATCATTATTTAGTCATCATTTAAAAGAATGTTTTTTATCTTAATTTTAATAATAAAAGTAGTTGCAATTGTATCTTATGTTTGTTAATTATAGCGCATAATTCCAGATATAATAACCATTTGACACATAACCATAAATAATATAACTTAACAAAATAAAACCTTACATCAACCCAATCATATAACACAAAACCTGATAAAACTTACCCTATATCGCATTATATAAACCACAATTCTTGATAAAGAATCTCACCCGTTAGAGAAGTGGTTAGAGCGCTGGAATCGGACGCGACGGGTCCAGGTTCAAATCCCAAATAGTTCACTATTTCTCTAACTCTCAGCACCCTTTAGTAAGATGTTTAAATTAACAGCTACGTCTGAGACACTTTTAAAATAAGGTAATCCGTGACGTTAAACCTAACTTTATTTTTATCCAGCATTACTTATCTGATTATTATCTAACTTATCTAACTAATCTATAACAGTTAGATAAGAAGGCCAGCGCAGCTATTCACGCGGTAAATCTACGTAACTTACTCGGAGCTGAATGTCGCACAGCCAGAGAGGAACAAGACGATGAAAGCGATGATTTTCTTGATTTATTCGAAAATGGAATCTCTTACATAGAGGGGGGGAGGACCACTAGTGGATTCTATACAGTGGAAGAGGGGGTGAGTGTTACCTTTTTGAATTATTTTGAAATTTAAGAACGGGTGGACATTGCTTTTTTGGAATTATTTTTGAAATTTAATAAGGGGTAGGTTTTCCTTTTTAAAATTATTTTAAATTTTAAGCGAGTAAAAAATTGTTAATACAATTTTTATCTAAAATGCCTGATTATTTTAATAAATAGCTTTTAAATTAACTGTATTTTTAAATTTAATTTGAACTAAATTGTTAAACGTGTTTTTCTTTTAACTGGCTTTGTATAATAAATTTATATAGAAATATTAAATATTATAGTATATAAGTATATTTCTTTTTATATTATGATTTATGTTTGACTTTGATAGAATTGTGTTTTTAGTTTTAATCGTCTAAATTTTATTTTGTCATTTCAGGCTCATCTAACGCGTCTGTATAAAGTTTCAGGACAACAGACGCTTAAATTGGACGTAGTAAGTATTTTGAAAATATATATGTATATTTTTTTTGCTGAATCAATTTAACGGTAAGGATTTTATTGTATCCACCCCCCCCCCCACATTCCCTAATGTAACCAGTATACTGTCTTGTAGTTTTATTTTATCTGACGTTTTTAATCTTAATTAAAAATTATAGTGCTGTTATGAAGTTACGGAGTTTAAATATTTTCAGTCAACAGGAAATTTGAGTTATATGGCATTTAAAGTATCATTTATCATTTACAATAACTTTAAAGCTTTAAAATTAACTGCGTTACTAAAGGGTGCGGAAGACTGTGCGATTTGGATCTGTTTTCTATTACTTCATAGTCTTACCTTCTAACAGCTGTGCCAAGAAGTCGTTAATTTGATATCTCCGTAACTTTGTAACATAACTATAATTTTGATCAAAATAATGAAATTATCGTTAATATTAAATTTTCGATATTAAACTTTTTATTAAAAGTTTACTTAAACTTTTTTACCCTATCAAACTTTTGTAAATACTGTTTTGCTATTCAGTGCGCTGTTCATCCAGACTCTCTAGACAGCCGAAGTGTTTTTATTCTTGATGCTGGCAACAAATTAATCGTTTGGATTGGCGGCAAATCTAAACTGATGCTACGTTCGAAAGCTCGGTACGTTTTAACACCTTTTTATTGCGTTACGCGAATTATATAAATTTAAACATTTTATCCGTTATATAAATTTAAATAGTTCATCCGTTTTGTATTTTTAGTTTAATACAAAATTTCAGATAGAGCTTTGTGATCATTGAACTTCGTGAAATTTAATTGATTTTTTTTCAGGTTAATAGCGGAGAAGATAAACAAGAATGAAAGAAAATCGATGGCAGAGATTGTGAATATAAGCCAGGGACAAGAGGAAACGGATTTCTTTGAACTTATTGGTTGTTCTTCTAAAGCAACCATTTCTGTTAGTTCTAAATTGCTGTTTAATTTTACTCCGGATGATATAATCACTTGAAACGCAACCCTAAATATTAGAACTAAACAAAATAAAACCCTATTAATGCAATTTAATTTTTTATTAATTTTGGCATTGTCATTATGCATATTTTTATTCAATAAAACACCAAGTGATGTGCTATGTTTTAAAATGAATGCAAATAATAACCATTTTATGCTTTGAAATTTACTAATAAGTTAAATTGTATATTTTAACTATAGGACTGTACCATTTTGTTTGTGAAAAGCTGGGCCAAGAAATGATTTTATGTTAAGAAATTTACTTTTAGATTAGATTATAGATTTTAATTGTTGGACTGTACCATTGTGTTTATAAAATGGGAGAGGGTTGGTTGAAAATTCTTTTTTCTGCGCAGGATTCAGTGGTAGAAGTGGTTGAACCCCCTCGTGCCATACTTTATAAAGTTGGGCTTGGTATGGGTTATCTAGAGCTGCCTCAAGGTGGATATTTTGAAATTAATATAAATTATTAAAACTTAATAATAAATTACTGCTTACACATTTCTTGATTATTCTACAATTATTCCACTGTTAAGCTTCTATTAGTAATGTTTTTTTGGAGTCAAAGTATATTTTTGAGTCTTTTTTTGTAACATTACTATAGTAGTAATATTACTAGTAATATTACTAGTAATATTG
>JAQIXG010002871.1:0-16427 GCA_034700105.1 Oconnorella tubifera
TAGCATTAGAATAACCATCGACATAATCGCAATCGTCATCATTATTATCATTTAATTTCCAGATTCATTGACGCTTTAATCTTGGTTTATTTATTTGTAAATTACAAAAATAATTATAAAAAAATCTTAAGAAATATGAGACAAACCCCTCTGTAACACATCGAACACGCGAATAAGCACATATCGATTGGATCGACGTGAGAGAAATCCAGATCAGGGATTCCAGGAACGGCTTGTGCTGCCCTCAGACAACCAACGATCAAAATCAGAATCAAGAATGCAGAGAAGATCTGATTATAGTTCTTCATCGTAAACTTCAAATGAGGACAGACTATATATCTAATAAAAATAGAAAACCTTTCTTACTGATTCAATTACAACAGTAAAAATGAAAGTTAAATATTGAATAAAACTGTAAATCGTTGATGATAGTGCATTATTAAAGTATTAATTCTCTATGCACCAACGCCAAATCGGTAGGGGTGTATGGCGTTCACGATTGTGTATCCGTTCGGTCCATGTGAATGTAAACCATAATCCTCAAATTCATCACTTGGTCCATTCTTTGATGTAACAGTTTATTTAGCGCGCTGTGGGCGTGACAGAAACTTTAACAAGGGCAACCAATGGCTAACGAGTAAACTTTTAAATATACTGTAGTAAAGAGATGGTTGTAATATGAACAGTCAAAAAATAATTCTAATTTTAAATTCTTGAAGCACTTTCTGCAGTTAATAAATGAAATAAAATTTAATAATGACTGCATAAAATATCTACTTACAAGAAAACCGTGTTTTTTCTAATACATAAAAAATGTGAATACGATTACATATCAGACAATACAATTTAATTGCAGACAATAGTTTTGAATTTATTTTTATTTTACTCGTACCTTCTAACTACCTTCGACATGTTATTTATTTAGTTGCAGGAAACAGTTTGGACTGATAAGTAATTGGTCATATTAAGTAATTGATCATATTAAGTAATTGGTCATATTAAGTAATTGGTCATATTAAGTAATTGATCGTATTAAGTAATTGATCATATTAAGTAATTGATCACATTAAGTAATTGATCATATTAAGTAATTGGTCATATTAAGTAATTGGTCATATTAAGTAATTGATCATATTAAGTAATTGGTCATATTAAGTAATTGGTCATATTGAGTAATTGATCATATTAAGTAATTGGTCATATTAAGTAATTGGTCATATTAAGTAATTGGTCATATTAAGTAATTGGTCATATTAAGTAATTTAGCTAAAGTTAAGATTATTACTTATCTTAAAGTTGAGTATATAAATTATCTTTTCTAATTTTATGTAAGTAAATAGCTTTTGAAATATTCTACAAAACTGATTACATTCAATTAAAACTTTAATATAAGATAAAAAAATTGTAATCTTTACAAAAATTGACATCATTTTTGAATAAATTTAAAAACATCAATTTTATTTTATTATTTGTTAACTAACTTGGTGAAATCCTCAACATGAACGATCCTTTAATCGCTTAATCGATATTGGACACATTAAGGTATTTTTCAATTATTTTCCAAAGTTTTTTATAGTGAAAACTGGAAAAGCAAGCATACAATTTCTCATATTCATGAAAAACAATAATATTCAGTAAAAATACTGGATTTTTGAAAAGTTTATATTTTGATAAACTCTTTAACCTAAAACTCTTTAACCTTCTTCTTCAACAGTAAGTGGGCGGAGTCTTTATTAAACTTAAGCTCCGTCTACTGACCAATCAATGTACCACAGTTGTTATGCAATCACTCAGTGTCGCGCTTACATCTTATGGGCTTATAATATTGCAAATGCAATAGTATTATGTGTTGCATAATGTTTACATTCATCGCTTAGCCAGTGGTCAGTTCTTATGCATTGCCACATCGAGATGCTAATCTGCTGCATTAAACATCTTTAATGCAACACAGTACAGTAATAAGAACACCCAGTTGACTGTCACGTTATAATACTGGAACCTGGGTTAGAGTTTTCGTGTAGAAGATTATAAACATTGCTTCAACTCTAATTAGACCTGTTCTAGAAATATTTTGGCCTACAGTAAACACGTTTTATAAGGCCATTATTGAAAGTAAATTTTCTAGTTTCGAACAGCTGAGTTTGGTAAGCACCCTCGCGGCTAATTATAACGATCAGATAAAACTGACAGGAGAGCTAAGCGCTACTAGATTTGAAGCTTCTGTGTTCACATTTTCTAAAATTATATTTTACTTTCGTATATTATTCCGCTCGTCTAATTGTTGCTGATCGTTAAATTTAAATCCTGGAAATACGTCACGGTATGATATATGCTACGACAAAAAAGAATTAAGAAACATAGTATACGTATACTGTAAACTTCATACTTCAATATCCGCGCTATATCTAGAAATAAGATTATAAGGAAATTCAAAACAAAATGTTATATTAATTCTTGATGAATATATAACAAATGCGCAATAAATTTAACTCCTGCGATAAACCAATCAATCGTAATAATTTAATTTATGTCAAATGTATTTACAAAATAAGTAACTAAATTGGAATCCAATATTTAGACTCATAAAATTATATCAAACATTTTATACTGTTGCTTCATGCAATATACTATAGGCATGTTAAACGTAAAATATTCATGGTTTCAATTCACATATTAAGTCATTACTTTTTACATTTTAGTTGCGTTTTATATTAAAAATAATACTTTAGTATTGGCGTGGTATATTCGTTATTATTCACTTTTACGATCATCACAATTGACATAACACATAACTTGCTATTGTAAGATATGCCATAATGTATTTTTTTAAATTTCAGACATCACGCGATAAGGTATATATATATAGGATTTATTGACACTTTATCTCACGGTATACTTCATACATTTTCTGTTAAGAGCATCTCTATGTTCTCCAACTAAATATAATACAGGTTATCTTAATGACAGTAGACCCTAGATGCTATTTCAAAAACACTTAGTTCTGCAATAAAACCGGATAATTTTACTAAAGCAAAAACATTTTACTTGATTTTTTATTCAACTATATTTATACATTTACCACAACGCAATAGTATACGAAAATAGTTTTGTAAAATAGTATTGAAAAAATTATTACAATATTTGCAGCATCTATAATGGAAACATTGCACAATTCATTCAGATTTATAAGATTCAAAAGCCATTAGCATAAACTTTTAATAGTAGAAGTAAATTTATAATTCATTTATTATAATTGAGATTGTAATTAAAGAGTCTTGAAAAGAAACGTATTTGTTTGATTGCAGGCAAATCATTATAATTCAATAATGCAGATAGAGACGATTTATCAAGCAGCGAAAATTATATTAAGCTACTGTTACAGTTTTTAATTTCCAGATGACAAAGTCATGTTTCATTTATCTGTTTAGTCTTACGAATAGTGTGATAAATTTTATTAGAAAGCTTTCATTCGAGACGGGTGAATGCCTTTGACGGAATATCTTCGACGAACAATAAAAGAAAAAATAGAAACAAAAAAATATAAAAAAAACTACAAAATTTAGAATGAAAAAGAAAAACAAAATTACAAATAGGCCTAAAACAATTTTCGTATGTGATTCGAAAAAAAAATTATTTAGTTATTTGATCAGATCTTCGATCTGAGAATAAATAATTGTTATCAGTTAAATTGCTGAAATATTGAAATAAATAAATATTTAAAATATTTAAATAATAGTGATATTATTATATGAATTTCAATTTTTATACATAAAACTTTTATCAATCTCGGCTGATGCCTAAACACGAAAGCACTGAGTGAGACGGCGAAGCCTATCTTGCCCGTTTTCGATCTGAGGGCAATTCCTCCCACAATTTTTTTTCCAGAAAACAGTAGTATTTAATGCATGATAATTAATGCACGTCACTTAGTATTCGTCTATAGGATACTAGTTAGAGATTATGCGACAACGTGATGAAAAAGCGTCCATATCACAACAGGGAGAGAAGCTACTTTATAATTAAACAGTTTCATGCAGCGCTCAACAGAAACATATTTTCACACGTTAAATCATACAATATGAATAGAGCTTTACTTGCTTAACTGTTACATTCACCACCTTGATCTATCTACAACCGAAAGATATTGATAAATTACCATAAAACATAGTTCCATAGAGTTAGTTAGTTAGTTTTGCCGATTGTAAAAAATCTTTGCAGTAGAAAGTTAAACAAACGCCTTCTTTATGATTGAAAAAAAATCTAAATAAGTTGCAAATAGAAATTACATGGGATATATTTACACGAGACACCGGTTATATAAGTAGACTATATGCATTTATTAAAGTGATCTTCGTTTTTATAGTGCTAAATAAAAAATTATTTTAAAATTTTGGATAAATTAAATTAAAGAAACTACACTGTCATTGATAATGAGTAGGCTAACAATATTATAGCTGAAACAGTTCAATATAGTATATAAATTATAGTAATAATAATGATACTATTGCATCATTTATTTTCTTTATATGGATCAACAATTAAATTAATTGATATTATAATATGAATTTCAGCGGACACTGAATTCGATGAAAAAAAGATTTAGTTATTCGATCAGATCTTCGATCTGAGAAATATCAAACAAATGAAATTTATTTACTGACTTACCGGATACTTGTGAAAATGTTTAATTTAGACAGTTCTTAAGTTTAGATAACTCCTAAATTTAAATTCGTTTTAAAATTTTCGATTATTAATATCTTGATAAGTTTTTAAAATAAAAAATGGTAGTATAAATTAATAATACTATACATTTTTTAGTACTTTTCCATAATATTATGAGAGGGTTTAATTCAAATGAATTCCTGAGTAGGCATATAGGCGTCAAAAATAACTTTTATTATCGTATTTTATAATAATAGCTATAATTTAAGCTACTTATTATTATCATAATTTTAGCTACACATAGCGTTTTAGTCAGTCCAGTCGTTCAATTGCAAGTTCGTTCAAGTTAATTATTGTCATATCGGCTTATATGCACCGGAACGACTCATCTTTATAACTTCTTGATATTGCAGTACTTTGACTTTTTTTTCTTAATTAGCTAAAAATAAACGTTATGCGTTATTTAATATAACTAGATCTTAAAATTTGTTGCTTTAGTAGATCAAAGAATAATTAAATATAGTGAAAAATTGACCGCATATTATTTCTAGACTTCAAGAAACTTAGAATGATTCGAAAAATACGAAAATAATAGCTGTAGGTAAATATACCTAATGACGAAAAGTATTATAAATCAAGGTTATCTTCTTTTCAACACCCTTCGGTCATCTGTCAACTTTTATCTTAATGAAAATTATCGCATCCACTGTCTGAGTCTACAGGGATGAATTTGTTATTATTAACTTATAGTTTGCATCTAATTGACTTCTTTAACAATATCATGATCTATACGACCAACGATTTGCTTTGAAAATTTGTTCGGTCGTGCTGATGTCAATAATGGGCTTAATTATTTTTCAGAAATGTGAGAAAAAATTGCCTTGTCTAATAGACGAATGTAAGAAAACGATAGAATTACATTGCGATCAAATGCCTTGGGGTTCTAACATTTAAAATTAATATTATTATCTTAAAATTTTTAAACTTGGATAAGATTCTCTAAAATTATTAAATTTTGAAAACATAAAAATTAAGTTTTTAAAGTTAAAAGTGACGAGTTGATGTCCAATTGTATTTTCGATTTTTTTATAAAGCTCAAGTAACACAATTGAACGATGGTGAACCCTTGCGTCTTCTATGTTTTGTAAATGATTAACTTAATTGATTTTCATAGATATTTGTTGACTTTTAATTTAGATCGTATCAATCAATAGAAGAGAATATTACACAGAGAAGGAAAACTTAATTTCTTCATGAGATGCAAAAATTTAAATTAACAAGATTTCATTATTTTAATCTCATTAGTTTTTATATAAGCCCACCAATACATGTAAATATAAGCTAGTCCATTAGGCTTCATTGTTTAAATAACAGGAAATATTGTAGATTAATATCGATTTAAAATTGTTTTGGCGGAAACTTAATTTCCTGGATCGGTTTGGCGATATTCTTAATTGTCCTCTTGTTTATAAGTTGTTTAATTTATTTAGTATACAAGGTCGTCAAGTCAAATCAAGGCCGCAGATAATTAAAATTTATTTCTGTGTCCAAATTTCTGAGTATAATAATAATGTACAGCTCCATGATTTTAAATCATTATTTTTACAATAACTATGAGCTAATATTTTTGACCAATAAACTCGTTGTTTAGTAATAAACTAAGTTGCTCTTAGAACATTTATTTTATTAATTTTATTGCAGTAATATGAAGATGCAACTGATATTGTAGAATAACAATAATAATGATAATGTAGAAGATGACCTTAATTTCTAAAAAACATTAAAAAGTTAAATATTTAGACAAATGCTTATTTTCACTGATGGATTTGCGATGTATAGTGATTTTTTCATCTTTCTATCAACAAATTAGCATTTTCTATTTTGCTTAGTTGTTCGCTAATTTAAAAGTGTTACGGCAAAATATATGAGCATTTTATTTGTAATTCCTATCTATATATTTATTTCAGCTGCAAATATTGAACGTGAGTATTCTCATTGAGTGAGGCATCTCAAACTGATAACTGTAACTGATATTTCTAATATTAGTCTATAACGATAATTAGTATATATTATTAAAATATTTGGCTTATGCAAATAATATTATAATTGGTCTAATAAACCTATTATAAATTGCTCAATACGCATAAATTAAAAAAAAAATCAATTAAACTTACCAAAAGAGAACAGTATAGACTATAGACTGTGTGTATGTGATGTCTGAGATGCCTCGCTCAATGAAAATACTCACGTTCAATAT
The DNA here is from genome assembly GCA_034700105.1 of Oconnorella tubifera. NCBI lineage: Eukaryota > Metazoa > Annelida > Clitellata > Enchytraeida > Enchytraeidae > Oconnorella > Oconnorella tubifera. The sequence goes on from JAQIXG010002871.1 coordinate 6,920, forward strand.
TTGCAGCTGAAATAAATAAACGCAGAAACTCTGTCTTCTTCAAACACGATACGTTAATAAGACAATGCAGGCAGACAGACACACAGTAGGCCTAACAAATAATAAATGGACTCTCGCACGTGATAGTGAAGCAATGGAACATGAACTACCCCACTGGGCTTTCCCCTCCTTCCCCCCATTTATTTAAATGCACGTACCACTCTATATAGCATTCAATTGTTTATTCAATCAGCCGAATACTAACTCTATATAGGAGAACAGATTCGGATGGCATTGAAATGAAGTCAGACATTTGTGAAATGACGTCATGTCAGCATTTCTTTAAGTTTGACGTCATTATAAATGTTGTTGTAGTAAATTTAATATAGAAATAAAAGTGAAATAAATGATGTCAGTATTTGATGTAATATTATCATAACAGAAGATTCAGTATAGTAGTAGATACTATGAACGCCAAATCCTATCTATGATAGAATTTGGCGTTCCTTTACAACTGGATGGGGCCCAAATAATTAGTTATTACAATTCTTGTCAATTGTTATCTATTTTACAAATTACCATTGTTTTAAATGAGTTCTTGCTTTATAATATTCTAAACTAATTGTTAAAAAATGCTCAGAATACTATTTTATGATCTTTAAAAGTAACATAATATAAATACTGTTATAATTGGTTGCTTTATTACATTTAATGCTAACATTCATTTTAACAACATCATTGTTTACAATTGTTTAAAAGTCACTTATTATTATCAAAATAATTAGAACAATTATCATAACAACATGTACTAATTGTTGAAAGAACAATGATTTTTTTCTTTTATGGGATAGAGTGATATTAATGTATTTATCTCAATGTTACTAATAACAATAATACGCTTGACAACGGGCAGCTGCTTCGTGCAACAGAAAATCAGCGCAGCAAAACAATAGAACCCGTGAAATATTCTGCCAATCAAATATCTACTCAACACAGAAAATCAAATCTTATTGCACCGAGTGTAAATCACTGAAACTTATTTTTTGCTGTCGTGAAGTACGTGTATTAAAATGTAATGGTAAAAATTGTATTTATTTATTTATTCCGTTAACTTAGTATTAATTAATTAGTTAGTTAGTTAATTAATTTTTTAATTTATTTATCAACGTAGCAATTATTATTGCATTAATTTTAAAAATTTGAAACAATTCTTGAATGCTAATGAAATATTCAATATGCAAGATATTTTCAATAACACCAATTTGTTTCGCTATAAAGCCTATGCATTTTTCTTTTAAAAGTATCCTTTAAAGTTACTTTAATGCAATAGTTGTATAATTTCACGATGAATCTATCGTTGAATAATAGTAATTTAATTATACAATTACTTTACTACGACTAGGTCTTTGATGTTATGAATAAGATAAACCTATTATTATGATCAGTGGTATTATCTTTTCGCTTTTTAATATAATAATTTTTACTGTGCCTATGATTATGAAAGTTAATCCCTTCTTTCCTCAGGAAATTTGTGGACAACATTTTACTGTGACAATATATTTTCTTAACTTTGAACATGTTTATTTTTTCGAGAACTGGTAATAATCATTCAACAAAATTTGAAGTTATGACAATTAGTAAATTCATTATTTTATTGTGAGAAAATAGATGAGCATGCTTTTGTATGTTGCAAGAATTTTCTCAGTTTCAAAATGAATATTAAATTGCAATTAACTGTCTAATATTCAAGTAAACTTTATACAAATGTATTTATTAAATTAGATTTAATTGCAGAAATTTTCTATTTGCTGATGAATATTGACTCCAAAGAGGTTTCATCTCTTAATCACACGAAAACATGAATCTTTTAAATCTCTTAACTGTTTCCAAAATCTCACATACCTAGCATATAACACTAATTGACTAAGATGCAGTCGTCAGCTTCAGAAAATTTTGAACTCAAAACAAAATCTCAGCATTCTTCAGGGAATAACCAACGCAATGTGTATCGATCAGAAATTATGGTAGGCAGACCCATGAGTACATCGAATAGAAAACCTTTGAAAGGAATTGCAAATCTTTCAGCAGCATATGATCCTGCAAATGTCATATCACAGAATAATAACAAAGACATGATGCGGGATATTTTAGAAGTAAAAGACGATGAGATTATTCTTCATAATCACATCAATGGTCAAAATTCTCTGACTGCAGCAGAAAAATTGAAGAATGTTGATGCCGATGAGACGTTTGTTTATGATACAAAGATATCAAACATTGATAATGAGGCTAGTCATGTCAAAGATACTCTTGATCTCAAACTGGATCTATCTTATACAGGTATTTTTTTATAAATTTTAAGATTTAATTTATATATTTATACTTCTTAGATCAAAATATATTAGGATTGTAGCTGGAAAAGTATTTTACTACATCTTATGCATTTGTGTGATATTCATTTTAGAATTTATGGATTATCAGCAGTAAGTTTTGTCATGAGTTTAATAGACTGATATTTTAAAACTTGTGTTGAAATAGAATTAGTGAAATTAGTGGAACTAGAGGACTAGTGGCCTACACAAAGAGACATAGATTTGATGTAGCTGAAGTTATCTTAAACAATTATATTTAAATGGCATATATGTATTTATATAATGATTGAAATCATTTCAGTTACGTAAACAATGCTCGTTAAATTAAATGCCAAATAACTATTCTAATAATGTATAATTATCCTAAATGCCTTGAATTATAATCAGTATGTCTAAAAAAAATATTTTAGGTATTTTAAAAGTTTTTTTAAAAGATTTTTATAAATCAGAGCAGTAAGTATAAATATTGGGTTATTGTGTATTATATATTCGAGTCACGTAAGTCTATTAAATGTGTACTGAATGCTATGTCAGAATTAATCAAAAAGTATTTATAAGTCATATTGAGTCTGTAATATAGGATTTTTGATTTAGACTCCTATAAAACTACTAGGCAACTTTCATTAACCTTCAATAGTATTTAATATAACATAGAATTGCTTGTTTGTTATGGATTATAGATTATATTAGCGATTTCAAAGTTATATTTGATTTATCTATAGAATATCTGTTTTGCGTATACAGAACTCAATCATGAATACCTACAAATAAATGTAAGGATATTTCGTAAACTTCTAGTAAAGAGTTTCAGTAGAATTTTTCGTTTACCGAATTTTAAATATTGGTTTTTAATTATTACATAATTCTTTAGCTGCTAATTTGGAATTCATTTTATGTGTGAACTGGTTAGCTTGTAAATTTTTTATGTTTGTCACTTTATACTTTAGTAATGCCATACTTTTGTGTGTTTACATAAATTATTGATGTGATGTTGATAATTTGTTTTTGTTTGCGCTCTCCTGTGAGCAATATTACTTGGATTTGACAAGTTGATGCTAACATATTTTTATTCTGATTGAATAAACATAGTCTGGGTGCTTGAATTGTAAAACGAAATCAATAAATCTATTTCAGAATAAATAGAAACAGCCTACAACAGTGGAATACATAATGAAATGTTGTGTTTTATTTGAATTAATTCTGTAGACAATATTAAGTAGATAATATGTGCCAGATTTATATAAATATTTCATTACTAAATTGTTTCTGGGCAACTGAGTCTTCAAAAAAATTGATTATAAAAAAATGTAGGAATTTGAACTCTAATTTGTTAAAAAATATAAAAATACCAAGTCACTGAAAACTGCTATTTATTACGCTTTTCCTTAATAAAACCTTTGACTGATAAAACTTTCTGAAAATCAGAAAAAAATTAAAAATTATAAGTCATTGTGTTTAATCATATCTTGGTCATTGTATTTCCAGTTTATATTGTATTGATAATATAACGTTAGAGTAATGTATACTTATAGATAATTTATACATAGTATATTATTATTCTTTGTCAATTACAGAAAATACACCATCAGCAGAATACAGTGTATCTCAGAGAATTCGTCAACTTAACGAAGAACTTGCAAAAGAGCCCATTCTTGCACTCGTTGAAAAATCTCAAACAATTAAATTTAAAGAAGATCTTGTTAATGTTATAGCTCCTACACCAGACTGGTGTCTAAATGATGATGAAGATGATTATGACGATGTCACTGAGCAAGAAGTTGATTATAATTTTAATTCATCAGTAGATGTAAATTTCAGCAAAACTAATACTAATATATTGTGTAATGATTGTGATAGTAAACTGATTGAGTCTCAAACTGGAGTTATTACGTTAGAATTATTAAAATCAGATAATGTTTTGAGTTCTCCAAGAAAAATGAAAGCCATCTCAAACGGAAATGCTAAAGATTTTGATACTGGTATGCGATTGATAATAACTGGAGATGATATAGAACAAGTTTTAACGTCAAAGACCTTGAACACTAATAAACATAATCAATTAAAAAATAAAGTTCCTTCAGGAATTATTAACAAGGAAACTAACCTGATAAAATCAAACCATAACAATTTATCTGAACTTGAAAATGAACAACGAAATTCTCCTTTAGAAATATTTAAAGAACATTCACTATGTGATAATCATTCAATAACGGACTATAATCAATTTATTGTGAAGTCTGCTGTAATTCGAAACGATGATAAGAAAGATGCACCGAATGGACATGACATTGTTGAAAGGAATGGAAAATTTGAATTTCTTTCTGAAATCTCGCAAATTGAAAAAAGTAAAATAAATCGCAAAGGGCAATCTAAATTGGATAGTAAAAATTTACTCCCCAATATTCAAGGATCTGTTCCTACACGCAGTCAATCTGCAAAATCAGTCAGTTTTTCAAAAAACTCTTCTACTGATAAAAATGATAAAATCAATGAAAAGAAAAGAGCTGAAAATGACCTGGCTTTTAAATTGTGGTGCGCGAATAAAATTAAAGCTAGCAAAAGATCTGAAGAGAATGTTAAATCAGCAGAGGAGACCAGACGGCAGGCAGCAGAGAGGAAAAAGATGGAAAATGAAGAAGCTTTTAAGTGTTGGCAGAAACAGAAAGAGAGAGAAGTAGCAGATAAAAAGGAAAGAGATGATTCTATAAAGGTATTTAATCATTATTAATATTGATTTTGAAATTGCATTTATTACCCGTATATAGATTTCTGATTTCTTTTTTAATCTAGCAATTAATATTATCAACTGCTCTAATAATTCAAATAATATAAATTGCATATATAATGCCACAGTGTAAATTATTATTGCAAATAATGTAACCTTGTTTTGAGTGATTAATATTAATCAATTATATTTTTCATTAAAACTATTCAGCTCTAGTTGATTTACTTATCTTATGCAAAATAAACGAATTATTTTTTTGCAGATAGAAAATGATATAACTTTCCGCGTGTGGAAACTCAAAAATGTAGCGCGTTCATTAAAGAAATCTGAAGAAGAACATCAAATAGCTCTAGACAGATATTGGCTGCAGTTAAACGATGACCCTAAATCGAAATCTTTAATGAACCCCCGACATGTTAAAAGCGCCCCCTGCAATGCAAAACTAGAAAAATGTAAAAATGAAGAAGTGACTGCGAAAGAGACCGATGAAGATCAAAACAAGAAATTTGAAGCAAAATTCTTGGACAAGAAAAGGAGATTAGAAAGAGCTGATGATCATCGGAGAAGACAGATAGAAGTTAAAGAACAGAGACTACATGAAGAAGAAGCGGAATACGCGAGATGGTTGAGACAGAAGCAAGATGAGGCATCTGCTGAGAGAAGAAAATACAAAGAGAAGCATGGAGAAGAAAGTTGTGATTTGGTACTGATTTATGCTTTTTATAAATTAATTAGATTATAGATAATGCTAGATTATAACATTACATTTTACACGCTACTGGAAATATTGTGGAAATATTGCTTATTTTAAACCCACCTACTAAGAATCTTGTCTACTCGAAAAGTCAAGCAGTTAAAAACGTAAATTAATCCAGGGAGGCAATTATTCTCTCAATCTGTGTCTTAATATTATCTTTAAAAGTTGTTTCACATAAATACTTTTTCTCAGCTTGTCATAGAATGGATGAATTTTACTGAGTGGAAGAAAGCTAAATGCATGCAGATGGCAAGAGAACGAGCCATGCAGCGCGCTGTCACTAAGTATCTCAATGAAAGTCTGCAAGTACATGACCGTTCAGACTGTGAAAGAGCTTTTCAACGGTTTGTTTTTTTATTACGTTATTAAATTTAATTTCCGGTCAATTTAACTATTAGTTCTACACCATTGTTTCAACTTTTACTTGTAAAATGAAGATATATCTGACAATTTAATTTGCTTAGTCGGAATGTGTGCGCGAAATGTTTATGTCACTAAATTAATATTGCATTTTTTTCTAATAAAGAACTAAGGAAACATTTGAGCTGACTTTGGAAGTTAATCTAATTACTATATTTAGTGAATTTATTGTCAAAAAATGGACTGAAATCAATAATTTACTTAAGAATGTCAATATTTAGTCAATTTATGGCATAAATTATTATTATTTCACTAAGGTATTTTTTATTTTTTTTACTTTTTGTATTACGAATATATCAATTCAGTATTCATAATGAAATCTTTGTGATTATATACAGAATCTCGCTAATGATCACTTATTACTTTTGCAGTATTATTACAATTACTACAGGTAATTATTACAAGTAGTTCATAATATTTATTATACATATAAAATATTTAATAAGCATTTATTATTTATTTATTAGTTGGTTGAAGGAAAAAAGAAAGCAGGCCAGGAAGAAGAGAGAAGAAGAAAGACAGATATCTTTGCTTGCAAGAAGATCGCGCAGATCTATGTCTGCTGCTAGCACTAACACTCAGGCCATATATGCTGGTCTTTATGGGTTCAGATGGTAAAATTATGCAGTCATTTTCTACAAATCCTGTTTTTATCAATATTACACTAACTAGTCTTCAGACATTTGGTCTATGACACTAGTGGTATTGACATTTGGTCTGCTAATATTTGACCTTTTATGACATTATGGTTAAGATAGGGTCGGGACTATGGTTAGGGTAGACCAAATGTCAGTAGACCAAATGTCGGTAGATATTGTGCTGTAGACCAAATATCTGTAGATAAGTTGTTAAATCACAGATTGTATTTTTACCATCTGTGATCTAGATGTATATTGTTTGGGTTACGACATGTATATTATACACTGGGTAATTATATATATTGAACCCTGATCTGATATTTATCTATTTACTTTCTTATATATGTGTTGTATTTTTCTGCTATTATTTATTTGTTGAATTAAAAATTTATATTGCGTTGCCTTGAAAATGATAACGTAAAGATGTCCTATGTTGTTTACTGTGTTACACTTTCTTTTTGTATGATGAAAGATAAGTTATTTGTCTAATTTTACTTTTACTTTAGTATTACGAAAATATGAATTATTTCGAATAAACGTTTTGAAAATAATAATTGTAATTTATCAATACTTATTGCCTAGAATGTATTATTGTAATATTGTGCCTTAAACAGCCAAGTTGCCACAGTAGCATTAATTCAATTTAAACATTTACACATTCTTACTAAGATTTGAATCCACAACTTGATTATTGATGACGATGCTCTATCAACTTAGTAAGCATTATTAAGTTTTGAACTGGCGTTGCTTAAATTAGATTACTTATATTTTGTCATAGACTTATAGTATGTTATATACTATTGCTAGTATTTGTCTTTTAAGTATTAGATTATTATTGCAATGATGTACTTAAAGTTAGTATTAAAGTGTCATTTATTTCACATAATGTAATATAGTATTACATTATGTGAAGATAGAGAGAGATGGAAGGTTTGGATGCCAAGGATCTGCCAACGGCAGAAAACCCATGATGATGATGATGATGAATATATTATGCATAGTATAATAGACAAATGACAAAAATCAAATGACAAATTTACTGTCAAATTTATTGGCATAGTATTATAGTATAGATATGCTTTCTTACTGCATACTTGTTATATAATATTAACATTTTATTTGCTATTTCTCAAGTTATTATAATGATAATAAATTGTTTTTAAATATAGAAAGTTACATTTTAATGTGTGTTTGATAGTATTTATAATATCCTTGTTTGTAATCTCTGTATTATATTTTTCTAATATTAACATATTATTACAATTAGTATGTATTAATATTTATAAAATCTCACTGAAAGTTTCTTCAAAAAATATCATTATGTTGTCTTCTTTGACAATCTGTTTATTTATTTACTAAATGATTTATTCTTTTTCATAAGGATTTCGTGATTAATAAATTACATTGAATTACTAAATGTAAAATTTTTGTGCAGCTATTTCTTTTATAATATGACTTATTCTTGTGTTTGTATTGTATTTTATAAGATCTTTTTCTATATTAGACTATTATTATTCAGTGGTTTTAGCAGAATACTTTTATATCAATGACATCGAATATGCGTAAATTATATTCAGTGTCATTTTTAACTATTGTAATTTCACTGTTTCTGAGTATTCTTAAACTTAAACTATCAACCATTTCTGTTTTTATATTGAATCAATTTTAAGGATATTTGTAATTCTGTTATATTGTATTTAACTTGTAAAGACTTAGCTGCTATTATCTCTTTTTTTTCTGTGAAGTATTATTGTTATGGACTTTAATATCTATTTTATTTTCTAAACTTTATTTCTATCGATGACTCTCTGTTAATGTGAAATATATTTTATACTGGTACATTTTGTATGTCGGAAAATAAATTGTGTGCTATTGTAATTATTGTTATATTTCATCATAATGCAGATAAAGATTTTTGGAGTAGTCTTACATTTATTCATCAGTAGATTCGTACCCGAGGATCTTATATCATTATGTTATATCATTTTGGGAATATCTTTAGCCATTGTACTCATATATTTAGGCCTTCAGTTCATCACGAATTCACGATTTATAGAAAATAAACAAATAAAAGAAGTTTAAACATATGCAAAAAACAAAATAGATCAGTGAATATAAAAATAAAAATTATTGTTCAAAAAATAATAATCTAAAGTATGTTCATTTTGATTAAGGTTCTGATTCATTTTGTCATTGAGGAAATTTCCAGTTGGGTTCCACCAAAACATCAGTTGAAAAGTTATAAAATAATTACCCTCACCCAGTGCGCACTTTCTACCATTGTGGTAACTTATTATCGTTAGTTATGATTAGCATACTGTATACATTCCTTCCTCTGTGAAAATCCAACCTTAGTCAGAGCCGGATTGTCCCTTGTGTCAACTGTGCCGCGGCAGGGGGCCCACTGATTTTTGAGGCAACCAAAATTGAAAAATTATAACTGTAAAATTAGCATTTACGAACCTTATCAGTAGGTTTATCTATGTAAAACGAATATAATTTAGGGGCCGTCCATAAAGTACGTCACGCTATTTTTGACAATTTTTACACCCCCCCCCCCCTCCCCCCGTCACAATCTGTCACAAATCTCGGACCCCCCCCCCAGCTAAAGTACATC
>JAQIXG010002872.1:0-16424 GCA_034700105.1 Oconnorella tubifera
GAATTTTCTTAAATTTAAGATTTTTGATGCTTGCGTGTATGTATAAAAGCGCTTGCGTGAATGTATAAAACGGGCATAACGCGCTAACTGGTTGATCGAGCTGATATTTATAAATTTATTCAACTTACAGTAGCTGTGTAGGCCCTACTAATTGTTAACAATATTTGGTCTAACCTTCAGAAAATGATTAATTCAGTTAGCAATTTAAGTAATTCAAAGGTTATACGGTTTAAATTGATTTAAAATAAATTCCATTCTCGATATATACTGTATATATAGTAAGTGCTAAGTGTTATTTTTATTTTATAATAAGCTTTTATTTATCTCAATAATTGATCACTTTTTCATTTACACTTAAATCTAGCTTATATATATAGCCTACACACGTGTACATGCCCTGTATATTTAACATTCAGATTTGTAGGCATATATTTCATTAAGTCAGTCGGTATCAAATTACTCGCTTTGAAACTGAATATCTTTCATTTGACTATATATAGGCTCAAAGTTATTTGTTAATAAAATAATTAACAGTTGAGATTATTCTTCAATTCAGCTCTTATCTTCCTCTCTTCTCGGTCTCTTATCTTTCCTTAGCGTCTGTTATCTTTGCGGTTATTAATTAAATTTCTTTGGTTAGTTTTGAGAGTGTAATAAATATTACTAATTAATAAACAATTGGCATAGTTACTGGTATTCATTCGAATCTTTCTCTTGTAAAGGTTACTTTAGAATAAAGAGAAATCAAAGCTTTTCATTAACAGGATAATCTTTTCATAATTCCAGGGTTGCAGTTATAGTGTGAAATAAAATTGCTATCTATTCTATTAGTAATTAGTTGGCATAAGTAACTATTGCATGTCTGTTTTAGTACATTTATAATACACCCATTTTGCTATTGACTCGGCTAATTACTGTAACAATAGGAATGTTGATTCTTTTATGTTGTTCGCCAAAGTACTGCATTGTTTTATTGAATCGATCTATAATTAGGCGCTCATTCCTAAAGTGTTTTTAGTTACAAATTCTCTTGATGTTTAGTTTCATGCAGTTTTTACTTGTCAAAGCCGCAATTGACAAAGGAACGATTTGGCTTTTGTACAAAAAATTATTGCATGTTTTAATTATCCGGCTTAACCTTGTGGTAATTTTTTCTGTTGAAATTTTCTCTGAAATTGCTGTAACATATACATATCTACATCGCTTTTTTGCTGACTATTTTTCTGATTTTTTCAAGTTATTAAGTCTAAATGATTTGCTTATAACCTTGGGAATAAACTACAGCTTATTCTCTACCATAAATTATACATAGTTTTCTTGATTTTATCTGTCGATCTATAGAAATATATATCACGATTTGCGTAATATTTATAATTGAATCAATTACCCTACATTTTTTGAACACAGTTGTCCTTTTCCATCATTTTTAATATCCTTGAAATTCCAGCAATTTGTACTCAGTCAAAACTGTACCTAACTAAACTACATGCAATTAAATTGATTGATTCAATTCACAGTCCATTACCCATATACCGCTTTATGAAACATAGTAGCATTGAAATCGCGTGACTGGAAGTCGACGGGATACAGGACAATTTAGCGGAACATTGAACAAATTAACCGCAGATGGATGTCAACAAAATCGCTGGCGGCACAACTTAACAAATAATTTAGTTGCTTGCAAGGTTTTGTTTTTCTTGTGACACGCGACGTTACTCTGATTACGCTGTGTATTCAAGGTTAAAATGATACAACCTTGGACCCGATGTTATAACGATGATACAAATTGTTACAGTTATTGCAATTAATTGGGCATCTTGATAGCTGAAGGATAAAAGGGGGTGTAGCGAGGGAAATGTCTCCCGAATAGATTCGATTCTCCCCTCAAAAATTAAATATAAAAAATGAATTTGAATTTTAAATAAATGAATTTGATAACGCATTAATATAGCAATCGCATTCAAGCGGTTAGATGTAGAAAACTTTATGTAATGTTTTTGAATTTGTATACTGTTTTACATTTATTTACTATATGGGCTTAAGTACTAAATAACAATATAGGCCTATAGCTTTTGTATATTATTATTTTTGTATCGACGTTATTTCGTCAATATGACAGCAAAAATAAGTAAAGTGCAGTAAATATCCTAATTGTGATGGCTTCTAATAATTAATATGTTATTTCAAATCCGATTATGTTTTTCTGTAATTTATTTACTAATAAAAGCTATGAGAATAACAAATAAGTAGGCCTAATATTCAGTGAAATCTGTATTTCTTTATAGTGTGAAAGTCATCGTGTTACTGCAATCTGAATTTCAAGTAAAGTAAACAATAAGGTGTTATCAAATTTTATTGTCACAAGGTTAAGTTAACCAGCTTTAGATGTCATTTAGGACTAAATTAAGCCTAATAAGTTTCTTTCACTATTGGCTGTAATTATTGATACTTTATTTTAAACATCTGTAGCTTGATCTAGCAGGCCTGGTTTTCTTTCACAGTAATCGAATTGTTTTGATATAGGCCTAGTATATTTTAATTGAAGTAGATCAAGCGATTGCAGTGTTTTCATTAGTTAGTAATTAGTTTTGTCAGTTAATGAATATGTTATATATTTGTAAGCCTATTTGTTTTATTGTAGGCCTCTATGTTAAATAAAACTAATATTTATTCAGTTATGAATAGCTTTTTATTATGTAAGCTTTAATTTAGTTTTTTATATTTTTATTTTCGCAGTCAATTTTGGTGTTAAATATTTATTGTAAATGAATCTATTATGTGTTAATTTTCAAGACAAGAAAAAGCATGAAGCGTGTGTGTTTCATAGTTTATATAAATTAAATAACAGGCCAATATAATAAAACTGTGAATCAAAATTATTCTGCTATGATGATCATGCGTTTAGTTTTGAATATTTTCATTTTTTAAACTTTATTTAATAACCCTATAGTCGTGTCTACTGATATATGTATGTCATAATAGTTCAAATATTATTAGATTATAAGATAGATTATTATTATTATTGATTTTCTAACAATAAAGTTAACCTACGGATCTAGATCAGTGAATATATGATAGTATCATGCATGAGCATGTCAATCGATGATTGTTATTAATTATATTATAAAAAGGAAGTTGGTGACAATCTCTGTACAGTGAATGGTTATAAATTATAGGTCTAAGTCAATTATTGAATGTAAATCACTTGAAACCTTTTTATAATCATATGTAAGCATAGAGTATTTTTTAGTATTTTAAGTAGCAATCTTGACATATCAGATTAATTCAAATCTCAAATTTTTATGATAATATATATAAATTAATTGTTTTGACTTACTTGATTGAATTATTTGAGTTGCAAATTTTCTTGCAAAAATTGAATTTGTTACTGCACTATAAAGTTTCTTTTTAATATTTAATTTTTACACCTCATTTACTGTACAAATATAATATTATTAAAGTTCTTTTGTTTATCAGGATGCTATGAAGAAGATCAATGAAGAAAGAAACATAAGAGAATAGCTGATACAAGATAGTTTATATTATTATATTGTTTTTAAGTGATTACTAAACTTCTCAGCTCTGAAAATTGAAAACATTTCTGAAATACTTAGTTAACACTTGACTTTATTAATTATGTAAACATTTAAATGAAAAGAAATACTAAATTAAAACATGTTGAAAGTAATGAATGCGAGTGAGAGAAGAAACTTAATGTTAAAATCAGGCGCTAGTCTGTCATTCGACTCGTCATCATCAAGCGCCGCCTATATAAGCTCACTGGGCGGAGGCTTGCCAGTGGGCGGGGCGACTCAACGATGTGGTAGTTTGGAAGTTGTTAGTATGGAGAAGTTTCAGCAGCAGCTAGAAGGGATGTCTTCACCTTGTCTGGACTGTCTGGCTGAGAGAGCGCGAGGTGGTGAGAGGGAGACTGGGTGGTCAGCTTCAAGTCATCAGAGACAGCACAAGGTTTGTTGATTTTTTATGGAAGGTTTCTTCTTGTTAAGACTGAGATTAAGTACAACTTCTTGACATTGCATGTTACTAAGATGTCATTAAAATCGATATCAAATTTAACTTTCATGCAGTTTTGATGTTAAAAAAGTGTACTGTAGAAACTTTTTAACATCAAAGTCAAAGTGATTTTACATACATTTTAATAGTCGATGTATTAAGTTTAAAAATGAATAAATATTTTATCAATATGTTATAGTATGTCAATATATTACACAGTTCGTGTAGAATTTTAGTGACTGGGTATTTCATATTATTCAAACTGTACATGACTATTGATTATTTATTCAATATATACTGTTACATTTAAACTCTACTTTGTGTAGAGCTTGCAAGATTCAATAGTTTAATGTCAATGTTTAAATCAAGAAAACTTTATTTGAGATTTTCATCTGAGATGTAGGTTACATTTAACAAAATTAATTCTTAACTCTCTCGTGTATTCGCAAAGTTTTTCATGCGCTAAGCATACAAAGCAGATTTTACTGATTACATTGAGATAAGAACTGATTCATTATCTTTGATTTGACAATTTTTTAATTTTACTATATTGGTATTAGGATAAGATTTGCTCTACTGCTAATTAAAAGTTGATTTGATCTCCTAAGCAAACAGGATTAGTTTTAAAGTAGGTAGAACTTAATAAAAAAGCTGGACTTTTAATTTTGTCTTTACAAAGCTTCTGTAGGCGTTTTATTACACTATATTATCCATATTTTAAATACTTTTTTTTAGAAAAAAAGTGTTTAAATCTTATATTTAATACTTTTTTCATGAGATTTACGACAGGAAATGTTGTTTTAATTTATAAGGAAGAACGCGTGCTGATCTCAAATTGAAATTAACTTTTATGCATCAATTTCATCTGAAATTGCTTTAAAATTAGCAAAATTATACGAGATATATGTCACTAAGTATTCTCATTAGGGCAAAATAATTTTTGTTCAAAAATTTGTGAACTAGTAATAGTCTGTATATATAACCTTTTCGTGCTGAATAAATGTTCGTCAAATTATTGTGATGAAAATGTCATCCTGAAAGTGAATCTAGAGTTTTTTTATCATTTTATCTCTGCAAATTTCTAAAATGTTCACCAGTTTCAATCATATATGTAAAATTGTAAAATTTTGTAAGCCAAAATGTGTAAAATTTTGGCTTATCTTGACGCTCTATCGAGAATAAAAATCATTTTCTGTTAAGCTGACAACCAGTGAACTATTATATAAATTTTATATTCACTTATATGCTTTTACTGTTCTTTGTTTAGCATTCAAGTCATTCTTCGTTCATCATTCAAGCCATGACATATGTCTTTGTTTAATATTGATGTACTTTATATTATAAGTCTTTGTGCTTTGTTGTGTATTATTTCAAAAATATAGTATTTGTTCTTTCTTATAGCGTAATGAAAATGTAATATGTGTGTTTCTCTATGAACTATAATAAAAATCTAATCTTTCTGCTTTTCTATCAACAGACCCGAGTCAAAAGAAATTCTCCCATAGTCGTCTGTCTGAAAGACAGCATTAAGGTTGTGACATCCCGCGGTAAAAGCAGAACATCCGTTGTTGTCTCCACAAACAAAGCAACAACCAACAACCGACTGAAACCATCGACCAACGCAATCAGCCCAGTGCCTTCTTCTTCCACAATCTCCACTGGACCAAAAGCCAAAAATTTCAACGCTTTTCTCGTCGCAGTTGAACGCGCTCATGTAAAAGATCGTCGAGCTACGGTACCCTCGCGAAATATCAACGATTCGCACAACGTTAAAGCCAAGGATCGCTGCTCGAGTGATGGACACGTTCCTTTGAACAATGCAGGTTTGATTAATCAAACGGAACAAGGATATCATTTAATCGACGTCATCAAGAATGATCTTCACTGTAAGGATGCTGGTCCAGTTGTGATTGATGTTGAATCCTCGGATCTGGAAACTTCTTCGAGTCCGTCTGGATCTTCTTCAGATTCCGAAGGTCCTGATGATGTCGAGCAGAAGTTGGGAAAGACGGAGATGCAGGAGCAGGGGAGGGAAAAGTTGGATTGTTTCTCAGGGTGTCAGACGCAGCAGTGTGATGCTACCCCTCTGCCCACGATTGATTGCCCCCAGTGCCTGGAGTCTTACTATGCCTATACGCACTATTACGCTCAGGGAAGCAAACTGTTTAGCATCGAGGTTATTAATAGAGGTGAGTGAGTTGAAATAAATGGTGTGTGTTGATTTTACATGTTACTTGTTTATGATAAGGCTTGTGTGAATCTTTTGTACTTGTAATGTGGTAACTTGCAATGGAGAAGAATTACATTTGTGTTCTACGTAAGCTTTTACATTTTTGAGTAAATTAACTTTTTTCTTCCTTTTAGTAGTTTAAATTTGTAAGATTTTGTTAGATTCTTATCATTTGCTTACAGTAATATTGATGTATATAAATTTTCTCAGGAGTAATAGAGTAATATGTTAGTTATATTAGAATTTTAGTCACGAATATTAGATTTTCTATCATATTTGATGTTTAGGAGAAGAAGACGCTAATACGTCAACTCCAGACAGTGTCTTCTATCGCAGTAACTCAGAATCAGATGGAAATTATTTCCAATTCCCCGAATACTCTCACGACACCTCCGACCCCCTCCACAGTCATCATCCAAATGTTTCCAACATCGGTGGCAATCAAACCATCCTGCCGCCTCCATTCACAACCCACAGACACATCGACACCGTGTCGCTTGATCTCACCGGCAGCGACATCACTTTCACCGTCGAACGACATGTTACTTCTACTAACAGCGCGTCTGGGATTTCATCCAATGCGGATAACGTTCGCGATATCCCAAAACGATCTGAAGATCGGTTCTCGAATACAAATGCTATAAACTCAGGGATTTCTCACGCTGCAAGATCACAGAGGACTTGTTCGGAATCCGGTGCAACGCTTCAACGCGATGCCAGCCGAAGGAAGTCAAGAACAAGAAGAATGAGTTCAGATACATGTCATCCGGATGTCCTGGATTTGAAAGTTCAGGAGTCAAAGCATTCGTATCCAGAGTTTTGTCATAGTTTTTACTGTACAATGTTCGGTTTTGTACCTTGTATTCCAGGGTATTGCTTCATTCCAGCATACTACTTCACTTTCCCTATTTGGAGTGTGCCGAAACAGATGTGTTTGAAGAAGAAGGGGGAGGGGGAGGACGAGAGAAGGAGGAAGGGAGGGGATGGGGCGTGGAGGGAGGGGGCTGGGTGGAGCGAGGGGTGCGTGAATTCAGCGGGGAGAAAGAAATGTCCTAGAAGGCATTTTCAGTGTAATAACAGGCCATGTCCTTGTACGTTAAATTTTTGCATTGAATTTTTCGTTGAATTTTTTAACTGTTATTCTTGTGATCAATGTTTTTAATATTAGTGATAAAATTATTATATTAAATTCATGAATTGTATCAATATTCTTTTAAATTTTGATTTTAACTTTATATGATTGACATTTGAACTGATATTTTCCAATTTTAGACTGTAATGTTTAATAGTCTAAAATTAAATTGATTACTTAAGAATTAGTTTTAATCTAATTAATTAGTTTTTTCTAATTTATTAGTTATTTTATATTTACTACATCAATTAAATATTTGTGTTTGCAGTCAGATCAAACCAGCCTTCACCTCCCCAACGTCCTTGGCTTTCACTCAATCAGCCCGATACCAGTCGACCAATAGGTGAGCTTCTTTTATTTATTACCTGATACCAGTCGACCAATAGTTGAGCTCGTTCATTTATTGCATAAAATGAAGTTAGTTGTTATGTTGAATTTTTCGTTAGCAGATAGTTATTACTTTTAAATTTAGAGTATGTTTTCAATACAAGGTTCTATGTTATATTAAAGTATGTAGATAGTTATGTGATTGTTGTTGTATTTGTGTAATTTTCATTCATTGCAAGTTGTATTGAAATTTATTGTATAGTTTTACTGCTTCTCTTTATATAAATTGTTTATGTAAAAACAGAGCATATATTAAGTATTGTTTATACAAAAATAATGCACACATTCTATATAAATTATAAATATATTGTGTGTATTGTGTTAGATTTGTAGTAAATATGACATTTTGAATGAGATATGTCAATACATATAGATCATTCTTTTATTGAAGCAAGACAAGTTGTCATATAAACAAACTATTTGTTAACGTATACACAGTATTGGTTTGCCTTTTATAATATTTGATATAGAATACTGTTTTGCATCTTTGTTCTATTGTGTAATATTTGATTAATGTTTTAAATGAAAATTTTTCAAAGTAGTTATTTGTGATACATATAGATCATTCTATTATATTCTATTATTAGTCTATTATATTCTATAATATAATATATAATAGACTAATATAGATTAGTCTATTATATTCTATAGACTGAATGAATGGATCAAAATTCAATTCAAGGCTTTACACTTATTATACAGAATTCTTCAGATTTGTTATTTTTTTCAGAAGTGTGCAAATTAATAAATTAATTGTATCCAATTAAAAGTGTAATCTTTATTAATGCTCACAAATGATAAATTGTCTTATTTATTGCTTGCGAAAGAATTGCTAATTTTATGTTTAGTACAATATTTTTCTTGTCATATTTCAGCTATATTTACTGTGATGTGTTATAACGTCCTAAGCGATCAATACGCAACTAGACAACTTTATGGCTACTGTCCACCCTGGGCACTCAACTGGGTTCATCGTAAATATAACATTTTGGATGAGATATGTCAATATGGGCCTGACATTATTGCATTGCAGGTAAAGATTTGAATATTATCAATTTTCTGTGATAATCTGTATTAGCAAAACAAAAGTAAATTTAAATTGTGAATATGCAGTTTCACAGTGTTTCGCAGTTTCACAGTTTGATATAGGATTTACAAAAATGAAATATATATATACACCATCAATGACATTCCGAAAATATTCTATTATTGCAATAAATTATTTATTGGTATATTAACAGGAAGTTGAGATGGAACAGTTTTATGATTTCTTTTTACCGGAGTTGCGACTTGAAGGATATGATGGCATCTTTTCTCCCAAGTCTCGTGCTAAGACAATGAACGATGCTAACAAGAAGCACGTCGATGGTTGCGCTATCTTCTATCGCACCGCAAAGTTAGTCAAACGCGATATGAAATAAATTAAAATATGAAATTCTTAAAATGAATAGTTGGAAAAATAACGATTGGAACATTCCGTCCATGTTATTTCTCAGTAGACAACTTTATTATTTTTTTTTACCAAATATAAGCTTTAATATAAAGTTAAAAGTAATTTTAATTATTAATTATTTCGTTGTTTGCTATAGTGTGTTTGAATTATAACTATGAGATATATCAATCACTATTTAATTACCGTATGATTTTTTTCATTAACATATTGTATAATAATTACCATCAATCTCGAAGCTTTAGTTTTTTTATTGTTTTTTTTATTTATTACCTGACATCTAGTTATTTTGAATACATTCCTTTAAATATATCTTTCCTTGATTCAGATTTGTGTTGATAAAAGATCATTTGGTTGAGTTCAATGAATTGGCAAAAGAGACGGCTCAAGGGTCGCATGATATGATCAACAGAGTTATGACTAAAGATAATATTGGTTTGGCAGCTTTACTACAACTGGAAGATCCCATATATGAGCATGGTAAATCATCTACGTTGTGGTATTTCAGTTTATTAGACTATATCATTGCTAGTTTGTCAGTGAATGCTGTTACATAGTGTATTGCTTTTAATGTAACTGTGAATGTTGTACTTCAATTTTTCAGAGTTCTAAGTCCATATATTAATTTTATTTTATTCTGGTCTATAGTCAAAAGTTGATTGTGTATTGAGTTTTAACTGAAAGTTAACATCACTAGTAGTTTAATTCCAAATAATTCCATATATTGTGTGCTGTATTTGTATTCTGCCAACTGTTGCAAATATTATTACTAACATGTGAACCAATAATATCTAGATTGTTTTATTTCCTTAATTACTTTATCATTAAAAAGATCTTATTCCGTTATTTTCTATATCAAAATCAAATCAAAGTAAAACTTTGTATCGTATCGAAATCAAACTGTTATCAAAAGTTATTTTCATTAATTTTCAATTGCTTTTTCGTATTGGTTTATTTACACAGGCGATTTGCGACCTGGCACAGAGAGACAACATATCTTACTTGCCACGTGTCATATTCATTGGGATCCAGAATACAGTGACGTAAAACTCATTCAAACGATGATGCTGACGAATAAACTGAAGAGCATTGCCGAAGAAGCCTGTATCACTTTAGGCGTATCACCCCAGGCAGAGTCTATACCGCTTATTCTATGCGGAGATCTCAATTCTTTGCCTGATTCGGGTAATGTTGGATGATTGGGAAGAAATTCTAATTGTTATTACAGTAGCTTGATGCTGTAGTAACTATATCTTTATATAGTTTGATTAGTGATTGGTATGTCTAGTATTTTTTTGATTAGTAGATCTAGTATTTAAATAGATTTGTTTACAGATTCTAAATTGTTAAATCACAGCATTTAATCTATGAATAAGAATCTATGGTAATATGTTTCATAATAGTATTTTATAAAGTTATTATCGTTTCAGGTGTGGTTGAGTATTTAACCAATGGTAGTGTTTCAGTTAAGCATAAGGATTTTAGAGATATTGGTTACGCCGATTCATTGCATCGATTGAGCAGCTCAAGCAGTAGAGATATCTACACTCATACGTTTAAACTAAGCCAGGCTTATGAAGACAATATCATGCCTTTCACAAACTATACGTAAGCTATATTACAATTTTTTGTATTCTTTATTTTACTTTTATTTAAATGTTCTTACTTGAATGGGAATCGGACTTGTGGTTTTTTGAATAAATTGATTTTTTTAATATTGTATTTCATGGTTGATAAATATTTCTATTTTCAGGTACGATTTTAAGGGTATTATAGATTACATCTTCTACAGCGATAGTTCGATGCAACCCCTTGGCCTTTTAGGACCCTTGGATCCGAACTGGTTTCATGACAATCAAATAATTGGTTGTCCTAATCCACAGATTCCTTCTGATCATTTGCCACTTTTGGTCGAATTTGAAATGAAATTTGGTCGCAACGATACTCAGGAAATACAGACTAAAAACGTTGTTGAAAATTGTCAGCGGATATTGCTAGATCAATCGGATGTTACGCCTCAATTGCAGCAAACATTAGAAGAGGCATTTAGTTAATGATTTCTAAATGATTGTTTTTCATTTGTACTGTTATTGTTAATAATTAATGATGATGCTAATCTATTTGTAATGTCAATATGGGTGAAATAGATAGATTGTAATTATTGTTTAAATTAATTACATTTGATTTAAATTATGTCAATATGCGTGAAATAGATAGATTGTAATTATTGTTTGAATTAAATTATATTTGATTTAAATTATGTAATTCCATCTATGGCAAAAATTGTTTCATCTTTTATTTATAACTAGTGTAATGTTTGAAATGTTTAATAAGGTAAAAGAATGTTGATATTTGTAGATTTTCCATTAAGATCAGCGATTATATTAATGATTAAGCATTGAATTATGTTGACATAGTAATAATATCTATAATAGAAATAAACATCAAGAGTAAAATTTAAGTACAACATATATTCTACTGAAAATTTATCTAATTTAATCTCATGATGTTTATTTTCTGAGATATAAAACTTGCATAGATAATATTGTGTTAAATTTATGCACTGTTTTGTCTGTGCACATACTTATATGCACTGTTGAAACTAAATATATTTGAAATCGGGATTACTGGTACAAATTTATATCATTCGTTGTTAGTATTTATTTCTGTTTTGTACAGTCTTGTTACTATTTTGCTATTTATTTGCGGACTGTTGCTGAATATTTTGATTTTTGGTAAAGGAATCATTTGTAAGTACTTATCATAATTCTTTATTACATATCGTTTTAAATTTGTAACATATTGCATTCAATTAGAGCAGATCAAGAAAGGGGGGGGGGGGAGTATGATTTTTAGATTGTATTTTCTCTGCTTTTCTTTCCAAAGAATTTTTTGGTAGTTTTAGTAAGGGATAAAAATATCAGTATTTCGAATTTGTGTTTTTTGCCCATTAAGTAAATTACTCTATCATGGATACAGTATATTTAAGATGTAGAAATTCAGTTATTTGAGACGTTCAACATTTAATTTAATATTACAAAAACACATATCTGATTTAGACATATTATGTTTAATTTACAATGCATAAATTCATTCTTTATATACGCTTAATATCATTAAGTTTTCTCATATTTTAAACTGTAATATACTTGACATTCTGATAATATATTAGTCTATACTGTTTTTAAATCAAATATTAACAACGCTTAGAAAGGAAGAATATCTGTTATTTTTTCAAATTCTGAACTTTTGACAAAAAAGAGTTATTTGAGCGTTAATTACCAGTATTTGCTCTTAGTTTTAACAAACTCTGTATTATAAACTGTAAATTAACAGATGTATAATAATTATAATGATTAACTTATTTAATTTTTAATGAATGATGAACACTTTCAATTGGACCTTTGCAAGTATTTAAATCTACAGTGGCTTCGATTAACAACAGCATCTAACCATACGATTCATTGTGTAATTTCAACATTGTTGTATCTTCAAATACTGTATTGTACTTTATTAAAATCATTCGAGTGATTTATTCATTTCACTGATATTAATTTCAGGAAAATTCAATGTTATTACTGTATATAATAAGTAATGCCCTGTTGGATTTATTTATTCATATCTTTATTTTTGTTCTTTCTTTCTATATTTCTACAGTTTCTTTTTACTATTTATTGTTTTTAAGGTGCTATATATATATTGCGTACTGCAATTGAAAGATAATTTTTATCTTCAAGACAGATAGTTTGAAAACTACTTATAATTGTACAAATATTAAAAGCGTTTTTGGCGCAAACAAATACCATTTTTAATAATTGACCGATTAAATAAGTTATTTAAATGGCTAACGATTTTTCATTCTTGCATATTATATTTTACAAGTTAGATTGCTATGAAAAGCATAAACGTACATTAGTACATTATAGTACTTATAGTAATCGCACCTCGGAATTGTCAACGCACAGTGCGTTAGAAGTACAGAATAAAAATAGGAATACTTGGCCTATATTGGTAACCTTATATATTCTTTTTAATAGTTAATAACTTTGATATGTTTAAAATCTACTAACGGGGGTACATAAGATTATTAAATAAGACTACAAACTAATTACAAAATTGATTAAGAATTAATGACTAATTTTAATTAGTAATTAATTAGTTTTATTCAGTATAAAGTACAAATACTGATGCAACGGCCACTAGAGAATTATTTTTATAGGAAGCCTCAGCAAAATTGTCAGTAGCTGAATCCCACAGGCAGCGGCTAGCCAGGCTAAGTTCTTGCCCCGTGTTCTGACCAATCAGAACGCAGCAGACGATCTTGTAGCGAGCCAATCGCATGTCTTTAATGTTTTGCTTGATGACGTCACTTAGTTGTGACGTCATTCCGGCGCATTTTCGCGCGTTGTATTTTTCACCGTCGAGATATGATTGGAGGATATCTTTAAGGATCTGAAAAAAGGATTTTTTTTTCTGAGGAGAAAGTAAGTTAGTTTTGAAGGAAAAAATGTCATAATGGTGTCGTTATTAGGCTTAATTAACGTTGATTCTTAGAACAATGAAATTATACAAACTATTCAGTAAGATTTACTGCATCATATGAAAGTTTTTCAACAACTTTTATTAAATTTAATAGATCAATTAGATCATCCCAAAAGGGTAGTACAAAAACTTACTTTTATTTTTATCCCCGTAGTGTTGACGGGCTTTTTACTAGTATACTAAATGCAAAAGTAGCAAACCTTTTGTACGCATTGTTCTACCATCATTTTATCAGGTGAAAGTTGATAGCTGTTCTCATATAAAACAATCTTTTGTGATCCTTCTCCTGACCTCTCTGTCAATCTATTGATTTATAACAAAAGTAATTAATTTAATTAATTAAAATATACAAAAACAGTATATATAACAAGACTTATATTGTATATTATATGTAAAGTAAGTTATAAAGAAAAACTAACAAACCTATGACTTCCAGCCATACTCGGCCGACGAAACCAAAAAGAAGGTCTCCTTCCAGCGTTCCACCCGGTCTCCCCTGGTCCCCCTCGGCCCCCGGTCACTGAGCCCTTTCTCGCCGCCTGAGCCCACAGGGACATCCTTCTCTGTATCGCCTCCCCAGGTGGATGGTGTCCTGATTCCTGCGACGTTTTCGAAATTCTTTTCTGGTTTTCATTTTGTTCCATCAAGCTGACGACTGTAGCGTAGAATCGCGATGGTTTTTCGTTCGTTGAATTGGGGTTAAGTTTAGGGTTAGATGTAGGATTATGACTAGAGTTAGAGCTGGATTGTTTAGTCAAATGATGATGTGATGTAGTGTGATGATGTTGCGACTGATTCGCGTCAGTTTTGTCAGCTTTGGAACGATAGCTTGATGTCATTTTTATTTGTTTTTAATTTTTAACGAGGTATACTAGCAGCACTTGAAATAATATTACACTATAATAGTGTGTGGCTTATAAGATGTTAGCTTTAATGGCCCTATATAGGCTACAATGCGATGAAATTAAGACGTAAACTCAATGTGCTTGCTTAACAAGATGAATTACACATAAATTTAGCTCATAAAATGACATATTATAGCCTTATTGAACAAGACGTATTGAGACATAACTTTTAATAAGCCTGCGTTAATAAAATAAAGATATAATTTGAGATAAAATTGCTCCTTTATGGGATATATGCATGTAAACAATACTAAACCAAAAATATATGCATAAGATATTTTTAATAATAATATACAGCATGATATGTACGATTTTTTATACACTACAATATAGTAGCATTTCTTACGATTATATTCAGACAACATGTTCAAATCAGATCTGACACACGTCGACACTTTGATAATTATATTCAGCTAAAAGTGTTTAACTGTTTTGAACGAATTCGCTTTCTAAGTGGGGGTAGAGGGAGATCTTTACCAGTGGTACCGCCCTATAACCTTAATGCTCCAAAAACGTTATTAGCGTAATATTTAACTAGGGTATATATTACAAATAGTAGGCTACAGTAATTTATTATAGTAATTTGCTAATTTAATACAGTAATTTCAACGATTTGCTGTAAAACTTATTATTAAATGTTATTTATTGCACAAATATATTGAATAAAAACCCAATAAGTACAAATAATTAGGAGCTTAAACTGCAGAGACAAACAATAAGAGGCTTAAAAAGATAAATATACGATTTGATTCCAATTAGTTTTGATACTCCCCCCCCCTCCCTTCAACCAAAATTGTAAGTAAATCGCCCACTAGTATAAATAGGTATTTAATAGTTGCACGTAAATTAAACCTTATAATTAATTCATCAACATGTAGACTATTATAGACGAGAGAGACTTGAGAGAAAACAGGCCTACACATTTGCATAAAAAACACACTGACTGGGCATAAATAGGCCTGCTAATTAGCATAAGTTCACGATTAATTAATTAGGCCTTGTTGACCTGTAATAGTTTTGACTGGCCCCGAATGTTTATGGTGGGGGAATATATATTTAGTAAATAAAACAGACTTAAGTTGATTGATATTATATAATTTCAGCAAGAACAACACCAAAACAGTAAAACAAAAAAGTTTAATGTTCTTTAAAGTTGACCGTTTCACAAGTATACACTACATTTGAAATGAACGAGCCAACATTTGGTACAATTTGAGGTAGCGCTATTAAAATATAATTAGATGCAACTGTTTTTTTATTGTAAAAATACAAAAAATACCATGAATTTTTAATA
This sequence comes from Oconnorella tubifera, assembly GCA_034700105.1. NCBI lineage: Eukaryota > Metazoa > Annelida > Clitellata > Enchytraeida > Enchytraeidae > Oconnorella > Oconnorella tubifera. The sequence goes on from JAQIXG010002872.1 coordinate 15,955, forward strand.
GAATTACGATAGAAGTTTTTGACAACTGATAATTTTACAGAACAATTATTTATTTGTATGTTGTCTAATGTAATAAAAGCTATTTAGAGATAGATATGTTATTAATTGAATAAGCAGCAGTCAAGCAATATGACAAATGACTCTTTAAGAAAGCGCAGTAAATAATTTTCAGCTCGAACCAATTTCGTATAGGGATTTTTTAAAAATGACATTTAGTAGAAAGCTACTGCTACAACATAAAACAACATAATTACAGCATATAGATACTGACAATGCAATTTTATTTACAAAATATACATAAATATTTCTCATCATAAATTAACAGGCTGTATTTTAAAAGTTTCAATTTGGTTAACATCACGAAAAGCTGCATCTTATGAAGTAGCATCATTCAGCAATGTCAATAATGATTTTTCAAATATAATTAACAAGTATTTATTAAGCAAAAATGTTAAATACACTAATATATA